>LNAC01000259.1:128764-162687 GCA_002007465.1 Ailurus styani
GGGAAGGGAGTGTAGCATGGTATTTAGACTCTAGCTATCCTTGCTGCAGGTGTGGCCTTGGTCGCATCCTTTAAATAGGAGACAAAAATGTCTGTTAGAATCAGTTTGGTAGAATTGAAAGATGATGCCTTAAAACCCCTGGTTTGTGACAAATAGTCATTTCATAAATTGAAGGCAGTATTTCGATTATCCAACATACATTCATCTCTTCAGTTTGCTGTTGATATTCATTTTATAGACCCCCTCTCCCCCCACACACTGTTTTAAAGGACAGATGAGTGAATGTAGACAGTAGGATGAAATCATCTATGCAGATCACATAGCTGATCAGAGGCAAAGTTGGGCCCACAGTGACATCTAGTAACTCCGGAGGAGCTTCTTTTCGGGGGCACCTGGATGGCTCAGTGGGTTAAGAATCCGACTCTTGGTTTCAGCTCAGGTTGTGATCTCAAGGTTGTGGGACTGGGCCCCACGGAGGGCTCCATCCTCAGAGGGGAGTCTGCTTGAGATTCTTTCTCCCTCTCCCTTTGTCCCTGCCCCCATCTTTCTAAAACAAGTAAATAAAATCTTTTAAAAAAAAAAAAGTGTCACCCACCCCACACTGCAGATTCTCACTCCCTCCCACCCCTTCTCACTCTCCAAGCTGTGGAGAGAAAATCCGAAACTCCAGTTGGTGAGCATGACCCTTGTTCTTGTCCAGCTCCTTCTGCTCATCTGTTCTTTCAGCAGTCACACTGCCCACCATCTTCAGAGGCTCAGGACCCTTCTCAGTGGCCGCCTGAGGTTCTCCACCTTCAGGGAGGATAGAGTCTGACCCCACAGCAAGCCCTCCTCACTCCCCCCACCCACACCCACGCCCTCCTCCATTTTCCTCTCTGGTCACACTTGGGTCACACTCAGACATCTCATACCACTAAGTTCTCTCTGCCACATTTAGAAAAACATGGTTTAAAATAAAGTTTGTAAAAAAATAAAATAAAATAAAGTTTGTGTTTTAAGCCTTTCAGCTTAAAGGTGTATGGGATGATGGGGCACCTGGGTGGCTCAGCGGGTTAAAGCCTCTGCCTTCAGCTCAGGTCATGATCTCAGGGTCCTGGGATCGAGCCCTGCATCAGGCTCTCTACTCAGCTGGGAGCCTGCTTCTTCCTCTCTCTCTCTGCCTGCCTCTCTGCCTACTTGTAATCTCTCTCTGTCAAATAAATAAATAAAATCTTTAAAAAAAGGTGTATGGGATGAAATATAAGCTTTTGGTACTTTTGATCCTCCTCCTTCTAGAAAATTCAGGTAGGGCTCTTAAGAGGAGTCTTAGGAAGGCTGATCCAAGGGTCATCCCAACAACACCCCCAATGATACTGACTGAGACAAGAAGCTGCTTTTGTTTCATTTTGGTTTTGGTGTTATTACTGAAACATCAATTTCAGTCTGCCATTAAGGTATAGATTTGCTCCTTAAATAACTATTAGTGCTGAGAATAGCTAATAAAGAAAGCTCTCTATTGATAGTTTTTCACAGATGTTCAACTTACATTATCATCATATGGAATGTGCTCAGTGCTCTGCTCTCGGAGCATCAAAGGGGGAGAATTTGTATACATCTAAGGCCTCTGTTTCAGTGGCCCTCTTTTTAAAATACCCTAATGAACTCAGGGATATTTGATAACAGTGGGAAAATATGCTGCCATCTATCAGAGTTTTACAGAAAGAAATGAAAAAAGAGAAGAGAATCCACACTCGGTAAATACATTCCCCATGTCAGGGACTGCGCTGAACGCTTTCCACGTGGTGCCCACAGGGCCCCGTGAAGTAGGTGTTATAATCGACGGTTGAAAAAACAAATTTGAAGCTCAGAGAAAGCGTGCAATTCGCTAAGTGTCAGGATAAGTGTTTAATCCTGGTCTTCCCCATTTCCACAGATAGCCTCCAGTCACTGCTCAGGCCTTCTCCAGCGGGATTCTCACACTGGGCTGGGCAGCAGGAGCCTGAGGCAGACAGAGCGCTGAGGTGACCGAGGGACCCCTGACCTGCACCAGCCTCCCTCCTGAGCTCGGGCAGAGGCTCTAGGCTCCCTGCCCTTACTGTCACCTGACCGGAAGTTAATCCAAAGGGAGGTTATCTTGGGTGGGCCTGACCTAAAGCAATGTCCTTTAAAAGGAGGTGAAGCTCAAAGAGACCACGCAAGATAGAAACGCTCAGAAATTCTAAATGGAAGGGAGCATCCCCGGTCTGATAAAGGGACTTGGGATGCCTGTCCCGCTGCTCTTCAGCGAGCTGGGGGGCTCAGGGGGAGAGCAGGGTATGTTTTCAGTTCTCATCTGACTGCTCTCTCCAGCGGCCCTGGGCATCTGGGCTCTGGGGCTTGGTTTTCTCAATGTTCCTGCCTCTTCCCCTGGGCAGCCAGACTTTCTTGCACCTGTTGGAGGATGGTCGGTAGGTGGGAGAGTCCTGCCCTTCTCCTGGCAAGAGAATTTGGCTTCCCGGCCTCTGCCTTGGTTGTGAAAGGCTTTTGCTTCTTTTCAGACAAGGGTCTGGGAGTGTGGGTGGGGTTTCATGTTTCCTTCCCACTTGGGAGTATGGGGTTGGGGGGCTGGGGAGAGCAGAGGGGTGTCTCTGCTCTCCCACCCTGTCCCCCGTCTATCTTGTGAGCCCTTGCTGGGGGCCTGTGCAAAGAACTTCTGGGTCAACTTGTGTCTCAGGCACCTGTTTATTCCAGACTGTCTATGCTGCCAGCCCACACTTAGGCATTAACAAATCATTACCCTGTCACTCTTTTCTACCATGGCAGCCCGCTCTTCCTGCTTTGCCAAGGGTGAACCGGTATGGGGCATGACGTCTCCTCCGTGCATCTTCACACCTTTGAAATGCTGTTCCCATGGGGGCCAGCCACCCTCTGCTCTTAAATAGGCTAAAGAAGATGAGGATTTTGTAGATTATCTGACTTCCTCTTGTTATTGGGGTGTAAGGAAGCAACGTTCTCCTCTGACTTCCTTCATGCAAGTCAGAAATGAGCACTACAGAAATCCAAATGGACACAGAAAGTCTCAACAAATGCAAGGACACCCGAGTACTCATACAGTGGGAGGCAGACTTCAGCCCAATCTCACATCCTATACAAAATCAATTTGAGACAGATTATAGAGTAAATGAAGGACTAACCTATAAAGCTTCCAGAAGAAAACATAGGAGAAAATCATCATGACATTAGGGTAAGCAAAGTCTTCTTGGACAGAATACAGAAAGCCATACCATAAGGAAAAAATATTTCTGATAGACAAATTAGACTTCGCCAAATTTAAAACTTCATCAAAAGACATAGCTAAGAAAATTAATAGACAAGTCACAGATTGAGGAAAAAAAATTCTCAAAACATACACCTAGTGTTGAATAGGTATCTAGGGTATATATAAGCCAATAATAAAATTTGTTTGAAATTTAAAAAATAGAAATGAACAGATACATAATAGCTAATAAGCACATAAAAACATGTTCAACATTATTTGTCATTGGGGAAATGTAAAATAAAACCCCCTAGAATAGCTAAAGTTAAGAAGACCCAGGACACTAAGAGTTGAAGATGTGTGGGGGGTGGCGACCAGAACTTTCCTACACTATTGGTGGAGGTGTGAAATGCTGGCCATTTTTAATAAAGCCAAACATATGCCTACTCCATGACTCAGCTCCTCCATCTTCTAGGCATTTCGTTAAAAGCACTGAAAGAACATGCTCACAAATTTGTGCAAGATCATTCATGGCAGCTTAGCCATAATGGTCAAAAACTGGAAACTGCTCAGGCGTCCTTCAGCAGGAGAGGTGGTATTTCCGTATAGGTGGTACTGCTCATCACTACGTGTAGCAACATGAATGTATCTCAGAAACAGTAGGCCGAGTGAACGAAGCCTTGCACACAGGAATACCTATTGAGAGATTCAGGCCACATTAAGTTCTAGACAAGGTAAAACTGATGTTGGTTGCATTTGGTAGTCAGGGGTGGAGACCGACTGAGAGAGGACATGACAGAGGTTCTCTTGGTGATGCGTGATGGTAATAGTGATGGATGATGGTGATGGGTAAAGGCCGTTGGTGATGGTGATGGTGATGATGATGTTGATATTGATGGTGATGGTGATGATGGTGGTGGTGTTGGTGATGATGGTGATGTGGTGATGGTGATGGTGGTGGTGTGACAGTGGTGATGGTGGTATTGATGTTGACAGTGACAGTGGTGGTGATGATGGTGATAGTTATGGAATGGTGGTGATGATGGTGTTGACAGCGATAGTGGTGATGGTGGTGATGGTAGTGATGATGGTGATGGTGTTGACAGTGATGGTGATGGTGATAGTTATGGAATGGTGGTGATGATGGTGTTGACAGTGATAGTGGTGATGGTGGTGATGGTAGTGATGATGGTGATGGTGTTGACAGTGATGGTGATGGTGGTGATGATGATGATGATGGTGTTGACAGTGATGGTGACAGTGGTCATGGTGGTAATGGTAATGATGATAGTGATGATGATGATGGTGGTGATTATGGACGTGTTCTATATCTGGATATAGGTGTGTGGTTGCACAGGTGATTGCATTTGTCTGAATTGATCCAATGGTACATTTAAGAGTTGTGCATGTAACTTTCTGTAAATTTTGCCTCTTCCCACCAAAATAAAGAACTGTATACAAACACTGAACTGGGGTAACCATGGTGTGCAAGTTGCAGAGGGGATGTATACCAAGGTGTGCAGTGTGCTTTGAAACAGAGAAAGAATGAGAGACACAGAAAGGAGGAACGTGCTATATTGATTTAAAGCATGTAAATAGTCACAATATGAAATTAATGTTTGTTTATCCTGTATGTGTTTCCTTTGGGTGCTGCTACAGATCACCACAAACATAAGTGAAGTTTGTTGTCTCACAATTCTGGACGCCATGAGTCTGAACCAAGGTGTAGCAGGGCCATGCTCCCTCTGGAGGCTCCAGGGGAGGACACTTCCTTGTCCCCTCTGTCATCTGGTGGCCTCTGACTTCCTTGGCTTGTGGCAGCATCCCTGTCCTTTCTCCTTCCTGGTCACACAGCTGCCTCCTCTCCCACCTCATCTCTCCCTCCCTGTTCCCTTATAAGAACACATGTCGGCTTTAGGGCTGAGTCACATAATTCGGGATGAGTTCATCTTAAGGCCCTTAATTTAGTTACATCTGCAAAGACCCATTTTCCAAATAAGATCGTACTTGTAGATTCCATGGATTTGATATGGACATCTTTGGGAAGGTCATTTTTTGTACTCTGTGAAAAGAATGTCAATTCACTTGTATTAAATAATACTTATGGAAGTAGAATAATGGAATATGACAAACTCCATCTAGTTGCCTACATTACCAACAGTAAAATACATTTTCGTATAGTAGAGCATATGTTACTTAACATTTCAGAGATTTTTTAAAGATAATATGATCACTTTTAGGGCTTGCTTGTTTTGTTCCTGTTCTAAACTAGTATCCACCAGCTGTTAGGGGCACAAGTCTTAAAGTCCCCATTAAAAACATGATTGATTGAGTGTTGATACAAACCAACAAGAGACAGAAACTCATGTTGCTTTTCTTCAAAGATTTAATCACTTCAAATTGAGGGCTGTTGCAACATCCAGGGTCCTGAGCTGCTCCTCTGCTAAAGGCAGAGAAGAGATTTTCTGGCCTGCTTCAGAGTTACACAAAGAATTATCTGGGCCTGTGAAAATGTCAGTGCTGCTAGGTCTTGGTTCCTTCATCAGACAGGCAAGAGATTAGGGAGAAGCCCCCCTTTCTTCCCACTTTCCAGGATAGAGGTGGCAGGAGGCACGACATGCCAAGCCCAGAGGAGCTAATGATTTTGGCAGCTTCCTGGGGATGGTCTTGAAAGGTGGTGACAGAGAGCGCCGGGAGGGAGGGCCTGATGAGCAGCCCCCGTGGTAACGCCACTGGGAGCCTGGCTGGCACGCTGCCTTTTGGAGAAGAGGGCCTGGAGGACACTAGCAGAATGTCTCCTGCAAAGGAAATCGTGCAAGAGCGTGGATGACGATTTGGAAGAACAAGCTGATGGCAGGCAAGAGGTGAGAAAGGTCTCTGCAGGGACTAAGCACTAAGCAGCTCTCCTTGGAGGCTGAGTAACACAGCTGGACCCCGGAGCACTGCCTGGTTTCTCTGCTAAGTGCTCTGCATGGATTATCCCCTGCAATCTTCACAACCACCCCACCACCGCCATGGTAAATTGAAAGGAAATGGAGACGCAAGAGATGCTAGAACTTGTTTGAAATCATCCAGCTGGGAGCAAGGAAATGCAGTCAGGCACTCCAGCCCTCTGAGAACAATGTTCTTGTTATGTCATTGTGGTGGATCTGGAAGCCAAGGTGAGGAGAGGCAGATAACTTCCCTGAGGTTGCAGGCTCAGAAGGCAGGTCCAGGTAGAAGCAGGGAGGGAGTGGAGTGCAGGAATATTCCTGAGCTCACAGCTTGAGCTCTGCAGCCTAGGACAGGGGAATTGGCCTGGGGTTTGAGCCAGGGCCTTCTGAGCTGGACCCCAAGGCAGGACCACCAGCCTGCGTGCCTGTAGCTCTGGGAACCAGTGAAAAGACCACAGGTTTGCTTCGGAGGAACATCACCAGGATCTGGTAGCAGGGAGGTGAGCTAGGGGGCCTACACATCAGCCTTCAGGGCCCGGTTGCTCCCCTGGACCTGGCTACCCCAGCGCTGGGTGGTCCCATCCTGTGTCACTGTCTGCTCCAAATTCCTCCTCCTGATTTGGCCAGCCAGGTGTGTCCCACCTCTGGATACTGGAGAGCCCTCTGTAATGGTCCCCTGCATGCCCTTGGAGACTCCGCCCAAGTGCCCCCCTCCAGAAGCCCTCCCAGCATCCCATCAATATGCCCAGCACCTTGTCATGCCCTCTGTCACCTCTGCAGTAATAGCCTTGGCTTGTGAGTGTGGCTCTGTGCTTTCGTTCTCCTCCAGGTCTGCGAGCTCCCCATAAGGGGCGCTGACTGCCATGTCCACATCTCCCTTCCATGGTGGACAGGCTTAGAAATGCAACTCAGTTCACTCTCTGTGACGTGGTGCCCGGAAGGCAAGTTCCCCGAGTTTACCTTTCAAGAGGTGTGCTGTTGTGTTGCACTCCAGCTCTTCAGGGTGCTTCTCCCTAGGAGACTCCCAGCTTCCCAGAAGTAATACTGAGTACTCATCCTTCTTCCCTCTGCAGATGTCAGCAGGCACTCATCTTAAGAGAATTTTCTAGAGGCAGCAATGTTGCCTCCTCACTCTATGAGGCAGCCTCCAAAAATTGAGATTCAGAGCTAGGGTTTATAAGAGGACACAAAGAAAGGGGAAGATTGCCAGAAATTAATGATTGATGCATTTGGTCTAAATCCAAAGCCTGTCACTGAGCCTTAAATTGTTAAAGAAAAAAAGAGAGAGAGAGAGAGAGAGAGAGAGAGAGAGAGAGAGAGAGAGAAACATAAAAAACTTAGAGTTGACTAAAGAATTGCAGACTGGTGACTACAAGTAAGATTAAAGTCTGCTCTTGTAAATAAAATAAGGTAGGATGATGTTTGTAGGTGAACGCCTTTCCTCTTACTTTCACCTACTATATTCTAAATAAAAAGGAACTGCCAAGAGTGCCTGCTAAAAACTTAGCAATAACTAAAAATTTCCCCAGGAAAGTAGATTTCATAAGCAGGTAATAATATAGATGTTCTTCGGGCATTGCGCCTCTGCAAATACAGAGCACAGAAATAAGCAAATAACCCGCTCATGCTTGTGGGATGTCTACACCGACTTTCAGTGCCACTCAGGGCTTTAGTGGCTCGTGCATGCCTTTGTCTCCTCTAACAGGCTGAACAAAAAGGGTACTCATTCTTTTTTCATAACTAGCTCTTAGCATAATGCTTGATCTAGCAGCCATTCAATAAATACTCTCTGAGTGGCTGTGCACATCTGTTGGTCGAGGGCTCTATCTACAGGTTAATGAAGTCACTTCAAAGTATTTTCTAATTTTAGTAAATGAAGATGAAATTGGTTCTCTAATTTTACTTCACTTTTATCCCCTCTTTCTGCCCATCTAGAAATTAAAACAAAGGATGACTTCTTTTTATCCTAAAGATAAAATAGTTGATTTTATGTCCTAAATTGCTTTGCCCTTATGGAACTAACTATATTGGGTTGCAGTTCTGAATAAATGCACATCCACGGGATAAATTGCAGGCTAGCTCAGAAATATTTTTTAAAAATGATATTTTATCATTTGCTGGAAAAATTGAAGGAAGAAAAAATAAAATGAAATGCTAGACAGGGTGACCCTCTAGGTGACAAACAGCCCATCTTGATGCACCTGGCTGTTCCTGGATCCCTTTTTCTCTTGTTTTCTATGTTTATTCCTTAGTTTTTCTGAAGTACATCCTCCAGTAACTCCTTGGATCTTCTCACAAGGCTGGGGATACCCACGTGTACCAGTGGTCTAGCGTTTTCCATTTCTAGAGATATTTCCAGGGACATCTATTCTGGTAGCAGTTCTTTCAGGACTCTAAGGACAAATCATTTGGGATAAGTGAGCGGGGAGCTCCCATAGGCTGTGTGTTTACCCATTGCCAGATACTGTCTGAAACATCTCCTGTCTTTGGGAAGGGAGGGGTCCAATGTCTTGCAGAATGTAAGTGCCTGCGCTCTAAGAGTTTGGGTGGCATAGGGGAGTGGAGTTTGAGGTTTTGACTGGTGCACTTCCCCACAGATAGGACTTCAGTTGTTCCTCCAGTCCTCCACCCACTTCTCACCCCACGCCCATCTGTGTGTCACTCTGCTTCAGGCATCTCTGCAGTTCAGTTCGGTGTGCTAACACTCGCCTCGTCTGAAACCCACTTCCAGCATATTCCAGGATTTAGATGTCTCTACCTGATACCTCGCTCCACCCACTGTTGACAAATTGTTTTCTAGACCTATACTGAGATCTCCTAGACATCTCCCTATTTAATTCCTGTTATGTGTTTGCTGTTGGAATGGTGCATTTTTATTTCAATGGTGTCTAGAGAGAGAATGGGAGCAAAATGATGGGCCAGGAGTGTTAGCTTAAACCAAAGGGAGTGAATTTCATTAAAAAAAAAAAAGTTTAACAACCCACAATAATGATCATGGTAATGTTTTTTCTTACGCTGCCAATGATAGACATCTGTTTTCTTTCCGTTTTCATGTACTCAGTTTTATAAAACTTGGTAAGCCCAAGATGTAAAAGACGAGAGAGAGAGAGAGAGAGAGAGAGAGAAAGCAAGCACGTGAGCAAAAGGGCGGGGAGAGAAAGAACACGAAGAAAGGGTGAAAAGAAACGTGGCACCTTTAGCCATGCTTGCCTGGTATTTCAGAAAGAACCCAAAAGGTACTTCCCATAACCAAAGCAACCTCATTCAGAACTTGGCAAATCCGTATGTGGGTCAAATTTTTGTGACACTTGTCTCGGAAAAGAGAAGGCTCTATAATAAAGGTGATCTCCACCTGAGCTCAGTGCAGAAGGTTGTCTGTCCGAGCAACTTTCTCATTTCCATGAAATATTCACATTTTCAGATGAGTCACAAATCTTTATCGTCTATGGTAACATCTTTCCTTTGCATGTATGCAAAAATATCCCAAGTGCTCAGAGAAAATCCTATTTTGTTTCTGAGGCTTTGCTCTTTTGGGGGGCATCGTTCTATGCCTTCAGGATACAACAGCATCCAAAACTACTTCCCCACCCAGCGCATATTCTGTTGGAGGGACAACAGGTAAACAAGTCATAGCTCAGGTGTTGACAGATGCCGTGAAGGTGGTGGAATGGGAAGCGATGTGTGGGGGAGTTCGTGAATGCTGTCTTAAGATGGTGATTGGATGAGGTGCATTTGTGCTGAGAGAGAAGTAAGGTGGGGGATAAAAGGAAGGCATAGTGGTACCTGGCAGGAATTGCATGCAGAAGGAATAATCAAATGAAAATCGTTCCTCTTCTGCCATGATTTTAAAAGATATTTAAGGATTCCTTATCTCTTTAGGTACTTCTTTATGTATTAATTGACTTGTGTGTGTGTGTGTGTGTGTGTGTGTGTGTGTGTTAGACAACATTTGTTCTTAGACAATCTCAGGGATAAATTTCTAGAGGTCATGACAACCTACACGATAATTTTTGGAGGAAATCAGTGCTTAAAACTTATAATAAGTATGTGCAGGGAAAGTCTTCTGTTTGAATATGTTACAAGACTATTTGAATCTGATGTAGGAAACCAGGTTGACCACTGCCCAGGGAAGATGAGACCATTTCGAAAGCCCCTCAGCTTTCCAGCCAGTACGACATCTCCGTTTTATGGTTTTGTTGATCTGACAAAGAACCTAGAACACCATGAGGCACATGGAGGCATCGGGCGGGGGTGGGGTGGGGTGGGTGGGGTCTTCTAGAGGAACCATAGTCCTGAGCACTTCAGGCTCTTTTCTGGAATGTTTTCCAAGATCTCTTTCATGTGGTGTTCAGACTGCCAAGAGCTGGCTTCTGAGTAATAGTGTTTTCTTGGGGCCATTTGCACAACTGGGGCTTTTGCAAAACTGGGCTCTTTGCAAGGCTGTGTAGCTGGGGGTGCTTCTTTTCTGTTTTAGTAAGTGATCCTTTGCATTTTCTCAGAGTCAGTGGACACACACTAGGAAACCTTGCAGCTCCGCGTCCCACATCTCACACAAACCCTGGGCAGCCTGGTGGGCCACACCACCTTTCCTAAATCCAGAAGTGACATTGGATTGCATGGGTTAGCCTGGAACCAAGGCATTTGCCCACGAGTCCTTGACACCCTGTGAAGGGCTCTGGGGAGTATTGCCTGAGATAAGAGATTTCAGTGTTAGTCCCCAGAGATGGGGTTGGAACAGCAAGGGGTTTAATGATTTCCGGCTCCCTATTTGAAGAATTTGGAAGCCAGCCTGGGTGACCTGGGATCCATAACCTCTAATAACATACCCTTCATCTATGGAGTTTAAACACACAATGTTGATTCTATTTCATTTGACCTCTTTAAGGGTCATGGCCAGGGGTCTGCTCTTGGAGACAAGCCTGAGTTCCTGGCTAATCTCTAATGTCTACTGGTGGCTTGATTCAACTCTTCTGCATGGCAGTGACAAACATGTTTCCTTTCCACGACTGGCTGGGGATTACGTGAGATAATGTGTACTTAGCCCTAGTTCTAGACACAGCTCTGTTTAAGGTCTGGTGACAAATCCAGCCTGACTCCCAGGCAGATTCCACAGATATTTAATGTGGGGTAACATTTACCAGCAGACTGCAGAGGATTGTTTTCCCCATTTGGGGGCTGGGGGCAGTCACAGTGGTGGGCACGGAGGGCAGGTGAATTCTTAGAGGAGGAACGCTGGTTTTGTTGGCTTTTCTTCCCCTCTATTTCCATCTCTTCTTGTTTGTGCAGACATCTGGTCACCCACTGGCTTTAAGTGGCCTTGGATTGTAGGGAAGTCCCCATGTCCCCACTGTTGTGGTGGCTTCTTGGTCCTTGGTGGCTAGCATGTAGGAAGGGTTGGTGGCATGTCCATCCAGTCGTCCCTGTGACCATGGTGCAAATGTATACTGTCTTTCTTGATTTCTCTGATTGCTTGTTATTTTTTTTTTAAAGATTTTTATTTATTTGAGAGAGAGAGAGAAAGAGAGAAAGCAGGGGGAGAGGGAGAGAGAAAGAGAAAATCTCAAGCAGACTCCCCTCTGAGTGCAGAGCCCAACGTGGGGCTCAATCTCATGACCCTGAGATCATGATCTGAGCTGAAACCAATCGGGCGCTCAACTGACTAAGTCACCCGGGCACCACAATTGCTTGGTTTTTATTTCTCCTAGAAATAGTCTTGGTTGGGACTGGGGACAGAGGCAGACACACATGGACACATTCATACACACACACTCACACACAAAAATGCAGAGACACACAGATAAATTCATAGACATACTCACACAGAGGTGCACACATACCTAGACACACTCACACACAGACACAGAGACACACCACTCACACAAGTATATACAGACACACACAGACAACTCAGAGGTCCACGCACGCACGCGTGCGCGCGTGCGCGCACACACGCACACACACACACACACACACACACAGGAGTGGGGGACTCCTGCTTATATCATAGCCAATTAATTCCTAGGCTATTGAGAGTTTGTAGCTGACTTATGGCAAAGTACAGCCTGAAGGAATGCCTTTAGATTTACTTTAGAATATAAGTATAGTATTGTTGTGATAAACAGATTCATAAAAAACATGTCAGATTTCAAGAGCATTTGAATGATTAATTTGAAGGGCTGAGTAGGTAGCAAATATTTGGCTAGAATTACCCATCCTCAGACAATGCAGTTGAAAGAAAAGCCTCTGAATGATGAGCTATTTATAACGCTATTTTAAAAGGTTACCTTGTTGAAAGGCAACATCTCATTAGGAGTTAAATCCTGGAACTGGCTGGGAAAAAAGTGGTACTTGAAAATAACATGTTGTCAGGGGAGCGAGGAAATGTTACACTGTGACTGTCTCTCTGTGAAGTGAGCATACGACCACAAGAACTGGATCTTCTGTGGTGAGAAATCCTGTCGCTCTCCTGAGCCCAGAAGCCCTTACAGATGGCAGAGCAGAGAGATGTTTTCTTAATGCTTTAAGGTAAAATATTACATGACAGAGCACAAGAAAACATGTTCCTCTAAAAAGCAAATTGACGGAATCTGTCATTTTAGAAAGCTAAAATTATCAAGGACTCTTCATGTCTCGAGGAAAATAATGGAGAGGAAATGTCAGGCACTGTGGTTTTCCTGAATAGGCTTTAGCTCATATATATCAGAAGTCAGTTTTTAGGAAAGTCAATTTTTCACACATTTACAGAAATAATTCCCTTCAGATCTGCAATGAAGGCTTGAAACCACATGCGTTTTTGAAACTGCCAATCCAGGATACTGTCTGGGGGTATCTTTTTTTTTTTTAAAATACCTAAATTAGATCTATGCAGAATGTGGAAATAGCAGATAACAGACAATGTGGAGCTAATAAAGACAAAAATGTAAAAGGCACTTTCTTTGAACCCATCCCTCCCTCCAGACACAGTGAAGGGACTGCGCGGTGGGCCCAACCCCAAGGTCACAGGCAGCGGATGTGTGACTCCTTTCAGAGACAACATTAGGTGTCTTGGTTCACTATTTAAAGATATAAAGCCAACAATTACAGATAGAAACTATTCATTCTGAGATTTAAGGTGGGGGGAAAGCAGAGCAAAACAGAAAAAGAGCCCGTGTCCTCTGACTGTCTGCTGGAGCACAGAGCAGGGAACTGAGCCAGGAGCCAGTGCAGTCAGGACTGCCCCACCAGGGGACACAGGGGCTCGTGGGGAGGGAGGAGGGAGGCGCGGGGACCCCGCTGTGGTTCTAGCTCTGGCGTCTGTGCCCAAAGAGGCCCGCCTGGAACCTTCCCGGGGCTCTCCTTCCAGGGTCTGTCTGTCGCATCCCACCATGGGTGACCTTCGCTAGAAGTACTTGGTGTGTCAGGCGGAGATTTTTCTAGAGATCCGGCAATCGACAAGAATGCCACACATCTGACTCCGTAGCCAGAGAAGCCTTTCTATTTGAATCACTGAAAGGCTGGGTGGGGGAATTTGTGAGCACCTAATAATAGAATTTCAAAAATCCTTTTTTATTTATTTTAAGCACATTTCAGTAGTAAAGGCATTGTTCTTGAATAGCCCATGCACTATAAACGTATTCTCAGTGCTCAGTAGGCAAAGAGCTTTAGTTGTATATATGGAAATGTATTTAAGTGCTTTCAGCATTTGTCCTGAAATATATTTTTTGTTTTGCCAATTTACACTGTACAGATGCAAAGATTTAATGGACAAGGGCAGGCTTTATCCCAGCCCTGCTCAGAGTTAATGAATAAAAATTCTGAAATGAGTAATATCTAAAAACTCAGTCCCTTTGAACATCTTAAAAAGTTCCCCTGAGTGTAAGCTTTCAGTTACTAGCAATCAAACTACTACTCTTCAGTTTGTAGGTTTTACAAAGAATACCAAATACTAGAATCCATACCCTTGAAGGTATTAAACTTGTCTTTCCTTTCATTAAAAAATACTTTTTTGATTCTGTTAGAATATCTGTGGAAACCATTTCGCAAAATTTTAACGATGAGATCTTGATTGAGGAAGTCTCTCCTAATTTCCTAGAAACGATTAATTAAAATTTCAAAGTATCAACCTCTGTTTTACATATTCATCCAAAAAAAAGTGTTATTTAGACAACAAACGCTGTTGCCTTGCGATAGGTTATTTTTTTTCAAGGGAGCCAACACAACGGAATAAAATATACGCTCTGTCGTCGCTGACTCACTTCCTGTCTCAATGACAAGAATGTCATCCGCTAAATGCTAAGCAGCACACTTTGTTACTGTGTGTGTGGCTTTATGTGGACACGTTGCCAGAAAGGTCTTAGGGAAAATACACTCATCATTCTAATACCAAAAAAGAAACTTTTGGTGAGCAGTTTTGGCTGTGGCCGTTGCCCTTTTTATTATTTATGCTCTATCCAAAGCTTCCCTAATGGGACTGAGAACGCTTGCCTGGCAGTGTGAAGTGCTGCTATAATTTTGCCCATCGACGTGTCCTTTACTCCTGTCCTCAAAGTCCTAACCCCAGTGAGCAGCAGTTTCCCCCAAGGTTAATAATAGGTGTGCTCCAGCTGGTCCCCTAGCTTTGCTCTCAAGGGACCACCTGACCTCAGACCTCCATTTCCACATTTGTGAAATGATGGTGTCAAATAGCATCATCTCCCCCAGGTTTCTTCCAGTGACAAACTCTGGGGCTCTTTGTCCGGAATCACGAAATCGTGTTGGCATGCTTCTGTGCGATCTGTGCCTGCTGCTCCCTGAATTTAAGACCCAGTCCCCCACCTCCCAAGGTGTCACAGGGCACAGTTTAGGTGATTCACCTGTGTGATTTACTTGCCTTCAGGGACAAGACAGCTGTGGCCCCAGGGTGCTGGCAGTTTTGCAAATCCCTGCAGCTCAGCTGCTAAAGAGCTCTGGACCGGCCCTGGGCGGGTGGGCTGGGAGACATGGTCCAGAGTTCTGAAGGCTTGGCTGGTGGGGGAGGAGGGGAATCGGTGTGTCTAGTCCGAGCCCTTCTGAAATAGTATCCTAGGCTGTTTGGGGCGTTAACTTGATTTGGGTCAGATTCGTAGTGCCGGGAGACACATTCCAAGGCCCTCGCAGGCTCTAGCAGCAGTCTGACACCTCGCTGACTCATGAGGTGGGATAGTGACCCAAGAATGAAGCAAGGTCTTTCCACAGGGGAGCAGGATTTCCTGCGGTGGAAAGGGAACTTCAGACACCCGGTCACGGTTTTGCCCCTCTTCCCCTCCATTTAAAATCTGGCTGCCTCTGTGGCAGCATCTGGGGACCAACCATCTCTCTTTCAAAATCCCCGTAGAGAATTACATGATGACCATGTTGCTCTCCCAAGTGTGTGTTAAAAATTTATCCAGAGCCTCACTCTCAAGTCGTCATTAAGTGAGAATAATTAACATCTTATTTACATTCAGTAGAACTCTACCCAAGTGTCTCATGCGGGGGCGGGGGCGGGGGGAGGCATTCTCTAATTGCTAAGTCAATGTTTGCCCTCAGTTACAATGAATGAATACAATAGGCACGACCCTGTTTTCCTGTCACCGACACTCAAGGTGGCCTTGGTGTGAGTGGTGTGTGAGTGCCGCTGGGTTGGATGGACCTGCACCATCAGCCTGGTGCACCTGCGGGTCCCTGTGTGTCTGGGATGAGGGCCAACACTCCTTATTGTGACTGTTGCTTGGGCCTCACTCATGTGAGCATGTTTAAGAACATAGTGCCATGAGAATGGCTGAAAAGGGGTTCACCCTCTTTCCTTCTGCTAAAGCCTGAAGTTCGGGGCGGGGACACCTATCATCCTCAGGGGCTGGGCCCACAATCTGCTGATGGGCCTTGGGCCATGGGTTCAGGTCCTCGTCCTATCAAGAGCTTGTGGGCTATATTGACTGGGGCTGGTCACCTCTTGATTCTGCTCAAATAAAAGCAATAGGCCAGGCACCTGTGGTCTCCCTCCATGCCCTGTCCTGGGGGCTCACTCCGAGTGTCTGAGTGTCATTGATCCTCCTGCAGCAAAGGGACAGGGAGTCTCCACATCTTGCTCACACTTCCCATGGTGTGGTCTCAAAACCCCTCCAGCCCGAGTCCCATAGCTGGCCATCTACATGGAAAGTTTCTCGATCTGAAGTTCAAGAGCACCAAAGCTACAAGTTCAAGTGTACTGAAGCTACACTTGGTAAAGGGCTGAAAATGCACCTCTCCTTTTTAGGCTTCTCCCTTGTGAGCTGCCCCGGCCCCTGCCCCCCTTTGCTTTGCAATGGTGTCCCTTCCTTTCTTCCACCTTCTTCTTTCCAGCCATCCTTCCTTTGTCTGATCTTCCTCCCCTGCCTGTCTGTAGGCCCCCATGTCATATGATTTGTTTGATAACCTGAAATGTAGAGCTCCCTCTCCATGACCGTCTTCAGTTAGGGGTGGGCCAGGTAAAGCTGTTTCCCCGACCCCCAGCTCACCCGTCCATCCGTGGTTTTCTAGAAGGAGCTTTCCAGCTCTGTGACCTGGAGCTGTCCTCGTCTGTAGCATGAGGACACAAAGATGAACTCTGTGGAGTCTTGGGAAATGCCTGGTCTGCTGCTTGACACAGAGCTGGTGCTCGTGAGTGTCACTCACTACCTCTCCCAGATCTCTGGAAGCAAACTCTTTGAAAGCTCGGCACAGAGACGGCTCTGCCCCAGGTGCTATTGTTAGACATTCTGATTCGTGGTTCTGCACGTTTGTGCTGGGCGGCCCGCTTGCCTCTGCGCCCCAAGTCCCCCGCGCCCCCCGAGAGTGGCAAGCCAGAATCAGGGGCCCTGGCAAATGATTAGCAGCTGTTCCTGCTGCTGTGGTTATAAGCCCTTGCTGCTATTTTAGGGCCAGTATTGTTCAGTCTGGGTTTCGTTTCCTTCACCAGCTTTTTTGGCTACTGCCTTGCTCTGAAAGGGCAGACTGTGTCATGGGCAGGGGCTCATTGAGGGCCTCCATCTGGTTTTATGTAGTGAGATGTCAGTCACCCACGGAAGAAAGAAAGGGAGGAAGAAAGGGTGGGAGAAGTTACCCAATTCTCTTTCATTCAGAATGGTCTTAAAAGTATCTTTTAAACAATAGAGAGATGTTAGAACGTTTTACAATGTGTTTCCATATGTAAATTTAGGAGAAATCCGGTTTACACAGTAATATTATTGTGAATTATTTGAGACAGAAATTGTAAAGAACATTCTAGAATGTCTATGTGTGTACATTACAGTGTGTGTGTGTGTGTGTGTGTGTGTGTGTGTGTGTGTGTGTTTGGGGGAATTCCTCATCTCCTCGTCTGCTTTCCAAATGGGATGGCTCCTGGAGTCCAAGCTAAGAGGCTTTCCTTACATTCCTCAGAGAAGTCTGTCCATACATGCATCCCTAAGAACATTGGCATATGATTATAAAATAATTGAGGCGTAGGGACTTTGTGCTGTGGGTGTTTCATACAATGTGACACCACATGTGAAAAACTACAAGATTCACTTCAGGCCGACGAGGGTCAGAGTACTTTGTGTTGATCCGATGGCCGGAGGAGCGCACAGCCTTGTGAGGACAACGGCGTGCCACTAAGTGTGGAGATTCCACGTGGAATTTTCTATAATCCAGAGATAGTCCTGAGGCTGACACATGTGAAAACTGGAGGGTTTGCCTTCCTGTCAAGACCAGATGGCTCCCCACGCATAGTGAGCTGGGCTTACAGCAAATGCACTCACAGGTGAGACAACCTTGGCACCCAACCCTTCACTTGCAGTTCAGAGGACGGCGAGTTCCCGGTACGGGAGAGTGGAAGCTGATGTCATTGCAAAGATATTGCCCTGCTTTGAAATCAGCCAGCGCGTTCAAAGTTCTCCAGCAAACACACACGCGTCCTGGGAAATGTTTCGGAAGAGCCAGGAGCAGCCCTTTGATAGACAGATGTTCCCCAAACAACAAACAAACAGACAAATACACAGAACCAAAGACATGTATGTGGTTTCTGCTGAAGAACGCTCCATAGTTTGTACACGGGCATTATCATCCTGTTTTCACTTACACTTTCCTGGAAGATGTTGCTGGGAGTGAAAACCAAAATTAGCTCTAGGCCAAGAGTGAATAATTTCGACAGCCACCCTAAAATGGTTTGTATATTTGGAGTCATATATGGGTGAAAGTAACAATTTCAACAGGAAGCAAAAAAAAAAAGGAAAACTTTTGCACACACCAGAAAAACACTTCAACTTTCATTTGTGAAAGAGGTCAGATCCCCAAGACTTGCTGAATGACACTCTAGGTAGTTTTAAAATTTGCTTTTATAAAATTTATTTGAAATACATCACTGACTTTCAGGGCCAAATCAGGAAACATTGCTTCTACTAATTATTATTTAACAGTTGGCTAGCATTTCCCTTCTGTATGTGTTCTTTTCACATAACGAAAAACCAGTGAACATTTAATTGAATTTTGATGATAATCTTAATAGTGTCATTCTACATTTACTCCTTAAAGCAATTTCATGTTTGCAAATTGCTTTTGCATTCCTTGTAGCTAGTTACATAACTTACTTTGCTTAAAGAGTAAAATTAAATTCTTACAAATATGACGTGTTTTGGCTTTTCCAGGGTAAACACAAATATGTCAAGAAATGCAGAGAGAGTGAGCTCACGTGGACAGGGACTTACCAGGGCTGGTTATGAAGTATCTCTCTATAGACTTTCTGGTAGACCACACGTGGCCATTCTTACAGATCTGGGAGTGGGCACTGAATAAAGTTAGTTCTGCAATGTACCATTTCCTGACATGCTGTCAAGTTGACTTCGTCACCTAAATTCCCATCAGCTGGCATGCTTGGCAGCCGGGTGGGGAGCTGGTTAAAGTCCAGAAATACAAGCCCCCAGTGTTTCCCAGCCAGAGAGGAAAGAAAACAATCCATTGCACTGAGTTCTCAGCAAATAGGTACCAGGCACTTTTTGAGTACGTAAAAGTTGGAGATCCCAAAGGACCCCAAAGGACACAGGAACCAGTGGGTTCGTGGTTCCGCTGGTGAGCACCTCGGTTCCCTTGTGCTGGGCACACAGCGGCTGTGGTGATGATTATTAAGAGATACTTAACAATTCGTCTTCCTCTTGATCTCTGGCCTTGTGTCCATTTTATGCATATATGTCCTTATGTCCTGGGTCACTGCAGTAACACTTGCCATTCCAGCACTAATTCTTGGGGCAGTATCTACTTCAGGAAGATTGGAGAGCCTTCTCATGGGGTTGTTGGGGAGAAAGTGACCCCTCCCCAAGACCCGGTCATACCCAAGGCATTACTCTCCACAGATAGTACTTCCCAGTCCTCAGACACGATGTGCTGTGGCACAGTATGATAAATACATTTGTAGGCATTGATTTGAAGAAGTGCTTTTTCTCTAAGTCTAAAACCCAGAGGGGTAAGAACTAGTATTCTTTCTGTTCTTTAGAAGTCCTAAAGACACGAGCTCTTTCCTTACAACGGGGCCTGAGTTGCTGTGGAACTCAGAACTCAGAACCTGGTGGGTGATGGACCCACCAGGACACCTTCTCCAGAGTTCCGTGGAGGCTCAAGAACTGGTTCTCTCCTCTGCCCAGTTATCCCAAGCACCACAGAAAGACAACACGTTCACTGTCTGGACGATGATGGTGCTTCCATAAGCACTCATGGCTCTCCACCACCCTTCCTGGCTTAGAACTCATACCAGCAAAGGCCCCTGGAAGACCTGTCTCTGACTACTGCCTTTTACAATGCACAGGCCACCCCACCTGGAATCACAGTGTGTCTGTGTGTGCGTGGCTGAAGAGAATAAGCCAGGTTGAAGAGTCCTCACCTGACCCCTCTTCCAAGAGCCTGCTGGGACTGGCCCCCTTGGCCTGCTTGCTCATACCCATCAGTCTTCTTTTCCATTCTGGCAGCTCTCTAAGGCGATGAAAGAAAAAAAGGGGGCTAGTAGTCATAATGGGGGTTGTATTTTTGCCCTTGAATGTAGCCAGCCCATCCTCTTATGGATGCTTATGTGCGCCATCTTCCTGGACTGGCTTCAACCCTCACTGGGTTGTTTCTCCATACGAAGTGGGAAATGTCCAGGATAGAGGCCATAGGTTGTCCTAGATAGTCTACCTCAGGGGTAAGATACTCAATCCTGACCGAGGTTTGGGTCTGAAGCCCAACCTAATTGGTTTTTGTGTTTTCTGGAGACAGAATAAAATTCACTTACCTTCCTAAAAATGTCGGAGGTTCAGACGATGTAAGTTAATACACTTTAATAGTTCAGGTGTCTTGGAAAAATGTCTGTACTCCATTGACTTAAATCAGAGAAAAATATGCTTTGATATAGTCCTAAGTCAGAAATAAAAGATAAATGTTCATGTTTTTTGTAAGGTTCTGTGGTGGTTTGCAACATGTCTACAAGTTCTTTGATGATCCTTCTCTTGAGTGTGGGTTGGACTCGGTGACTCACCTTCAGCAGAGAGAATGTGCCAAAGTGAGTTTGACAGCATGTGTCCTTGAGGCCAGAAGGTGTGCAGTCTCCTCTTTGAGTGTCTTGGATCACTAGCCTTGGGGAGGCCGGCTGCACATAGTGAAAAGCCTCGGCTCCTGGGGGAGAGGCCGGTGCCCAAAACCGTGTGAGTGGATTCTCTTCAGTATGGTTTCTCCAGCCTTGGTCAAGGGTTCAAAAGACAGTAGCCTCATCCAACATCCTATGTGCAATCTCCCGAGAGACCCTGAGTTGGTCCACCTAGCTAAGCCATTCTGGGCTTCCTGAAGTATGGCCTAGGAGGTATGAAATCATCACTGTCTCAAGCCTCTAGGTTTGGGGTGATTTCTTTCATGTCAGTAGATGTCTAAGATAGAAAGTGCTGCTGCCATTAAAATACAGAGCAGAGCACAAAAATCCTAGGAATTTGCTATTTAATTTCTTTGAGTGGATTTCAGGGGGTGTTTTGGAAGGGTGTGCACATGAATTTATCTTATATTGACTTATTCTACCTGTAGTCTTCCCCTGGGTAGTCTCACTGTTTACCAGCAGGAGGGACATATTTCTGGTCTAAGCAGTTTTCAGAGACACTGTGTTTCCTGAACGGTTGAGGATGGAGAGATAACGTATTCATATTTCTTCAGCCATAGGCACAGGCCAATATATCTATATCTATATCTATATCTATATCTATATCTATATCTATATCTATATCTATATCTATATATCTCCTTATTGCATATGAAAGAATTCAGAGGAAGACAGAAACCATTTATTTTATATATAAATCATTCAAAATGTACCAAGTCAATAAGAAAAGGAAATGTCAGATACATTCTTGGTTCATTCTTCTCACTGCTCCAAGCCACCCTTCGCTGACCCTCATCCAGTTTTCGATTCTGTGATGTTGAGGTCATTTGAGCAGATAGGAGCTAATGGCCAGAGAGATCCCCTATTAGCAACACAGACAGGATAGACATAGGGGCGTCTGGTCATGACCTCCCAGCCCACAACCCCACACCAACTATCCCTCTGAGCATAAGGGGTGAAGCTGGAGGTGTTGGAGGTTTGCAGTGGTGCAAGGAATTTCAGGGCCCACTATCTTAAAACTAGATATTAATACTTATTCAGCGTTGAAAAATTGGGAAATAAAGATTAGCAAAAGGAAGATAGTACAAATTACCCAAAATCACACAACCCAGTGGCAGGTGCCATCGGGCTGCTCAGCCTGGTTGCTGGTTGGAGGCAGGGGGCAGTGGAGGTCGGGGTGGGGGAGATCCTTTATGGACAGAGGGACATGTAGCCTAAGGGAAGCTCTGACTACCCTCAGAATCTCAGAGCCTGTACAACCTGCTCCATTTTCACTCGTCTGTGTTTATCCATCTATTCACACAGCCATACGTCTGCTTAACTTATCGAGATAAATAATAGCATAGTGTTTGGGAACCTGCTATAAGAATATATTACTATTAATTAATATATACATTCTATAAGAATATATTAGGTGTATTATTTTGTATCAGCAAATATCTATTTGTCGCCTTGTAATCCACAAAATAAAACATTGTATACACACAGAGTCAGTTTGCGGTTACTATCCCTGTGGCTAATAGTGGGAAGCCTGTGATTCAAAGAGCTAGGTCAGAAGTAGACACATTTTTAGGACTTTCCACATATTTCATCAATTATAGTCTCAAAAGTGATACCAAATTGCATTCCCATTGACTGTGTTTCAGAGTGGACACACAGCATAGATTTATGATTCTACTGGCATTTATTGATTAAGTATTTGCTCCAAGTTTTAAGCATTCGAAGAAGCCTACACCACAGTGGTCATGCAAGCCACACTTCCCTATGGTTAGATAGAAACCTCCTTCATGGGAATTAAAAGATGCTCCTATTTCATCTGGTATTGCTCCTGCTTTACATGTGAGGGAAACCAAGGCTTACAGAAATTAGGTAAACCTCCAAATCACAGGACTGGTAATTTTCAAAGCCAGATTTCAAGTCTAAGTTAGGTTGGCTCCCCAGCCCAGGAGCCTAACTTACTCCCCATTGTCTCTAACGTTTTCATGCCCCCAGGACACACAAGGACCTACTGGGTGTTCCTAAGTATGAACCTGATTCACCTGCTCTTTCTGATGATTGTGGAAACTCCAACTACTTAATTTGGTCCCATTAGCTAGACTCACATGAGTACTCTGAACATGATGGCTCTATACATTTTTAATGCATGGTGCATTAGAGGCTCCTGAATGCAAACGCTCACCAGGGCTCCAGAATTAAATCCATAGGATATTTCTTGCTGTGATTTTTGGTATGGCATTTTAAACATACTAGAATGTGCTGCGATGAGCTCCTCATGACTAAGTCTTCTCTCTCACTATAAGAGAGTCACATGTGTAATGGAGGAATAGATGTGTCTCCTTTGTTTTCCTTTCTGGCTCCGCAAATATACAGACGGGGGAAAAAAAAGGCTATTTTAAAAGCATCAACGAATCTGGTTTTTAATACATGCCTCCTCACTTGAGTGCAGTGTTAGTCCCGTGGTGAAAAAGACACATCTGTGTGAGTTTCATGAGCATCTGCCAGTGATCACTCCCAGAAGACTTAAATGACTTAGTGTTATTACACCTTCAAAAGGATGAAGCCCCCAAGCTGCAACCATTGGGATAAAAAGGGGAACCCAATCCCACCACATATCACTCCAATACTGATGCTACATGACATGCACTTGTAGAATTAAATCCTGCGGTGTGTTGACACTTTCTGGGAATAGCACGTAATCTGTTATCTTTACTTTCTCCCTCCCCAACTCCCAGGTTTCTTTAAAAGAGATCCAGGGAGCTGGGTGTCACCAGGACCCCTCTCCTTGCAGCTCTGGAGTCATCTCGGTCAAGAAAACCCACCTGCTGTACTCCTAGGTCTGAATCTGTTCAGGGTGTAGACTGTGCTGTCACTACTACTATGGATAGAATGATCTACACACTCAGCAACTTCAAACTATTGTTTTATTTTTTTCTTGTGATTTTGGGGCCAGAGATTTGGGAATGGCTCAAACACACAGTTCTCCCTGGGGGTCCCTCATACAATTGCAGTCAGACACGTTGGCAGGGCTGCGGTCACCTGAAGATGGACTGGGCTGGAGGTTCCTGATGGCCCAGGCCCATGGGCAGTGTCTGGTGCTGCCCGTGGGCTGGGGCCACAGCTGGGGCTACTGATGGGACACCTACAGGTGACCTCCCAGAATGGCAGTTTCCGGGCATTTGGATGTCATGTGTGCAGCTAGCTTCCCAGAGCGAGCATCGCAAGCAAACCACATGAGGGCTGCTCAGCCTTGTCTGACCTAACTGTCTGACCTAACTGTGAATGAAAGTCCTATCAGAGCACACCCATCATAAGCTGTTGGTTGAAGCCCCCACACAACCAGCCAGAGTCAAAGGGGAAGGACACAGACTTCACCCTTTTCACAGGGGGAGAGGATCAAAGAATTTGGAGCCATTTTTTTTTTTAAACAGTACCCATCAACACTGTGTTATGCACTTCCTGAATTCAATAATACATTTTTTGAGTGACCAGATTGACATATTTATAAATCATTACACTTTGTATTTTCTTTTTATATTTTTAATTTAAATTCAATTAGCCAACATGTAGTATATCATATACTTTGTTTCCATTGGCGTGCTTAGACATAACAGAGTACAGCACTTGTAGGAATTCTACTCACAGAATCATCACACATTGGACTCCTAGTGTGACAGACACGGCAGATTGGGGGGGTCAGTGTTGCTAATTGCAATTAAATTTTGCGTGGAATGTTTCTGACTGCATATATAAATGGGTTCTCCCATAGATTAGCTCTGGAGAAAATTTTCAGGGTGACCTAGACTCATTTATCTATTAGGATATAGGCATTGAGGTGGGATTTGCCAGCCTTCCATAGCTGATGAATCAGCTGAAGAGTGTTCCACGCTCAGTTCCTGTCCTGGGTTTTAAAGAAGGTTTGAAACGGAAAGCAGTTGATTGACTACTCTCTGTCCTTCTGCAACAGCAGAGAAGGAGAAAACGGGGGAATCTTAAATTCACCAGCACACTGTGCTTTACACTGAGCTTTCCTTTTGGGAACCAAGTGCAGGTGCCTCTGTCTGAAGAATCCTGTTTTCCAGGAAGCACATAAGAAAAACAACAGAGCTCAAGTAGGCCAAAGGGAAAATGCAGTTTGGGTGGACTACTGACCCACAGGCAGGGTTCATTCATGTTTATAGTAAGCACAGTCCCACCCACAAGCCAAGCTGCCAACCCATAAGTTCTCTAAGGTGGCTGAGGCCACTGCGGCATCACTTCCCCTTCTAGAACTTTCTTCCTGGGCAGTGCAGGAATGAGTCCAAATGCACCAAATGGAAACCAGAAGCTGAACAGACATCCTTTTCCTAAAGCTGCTGCCCTAATGTTCAGATGGAAGGCCGCTGGGTCATTATCATTATTTATTTTTTATTGAAATATAATTGCAACATAGTGATTCCACGGTTCCGTATGTTATTTGGTGCTCACCATGATGAATGCCGTCACCATGCAATGCTATTATGGTGTTACTGGTTGTATTCCTTGTGCGGTACTTTTCATCTCCATGATGTATCTATTTTATAACTGGAAGTCTGTACCTCTTATCCCCATCACCTGTCTCCCCGCCACACACCTCCCCTCTGGCAACCACCAGTCTGTTTTCTGTACTTAAGAGTCTGTTCATTTGTTTTGTTTTTCAGATTTTACATATAAATGAAATCATATGGTGTTTGTTTTTCCCTGTCTGACTTATTTCACTTAGCACAATACCCTCTAGGCTCACCTGTGTTGTCACAAATGGCAAGAGAGACACATACATCAGTGGAAATAAACCCGTGCTTATATGGTCAATTAATCTCTGACAAAGGAGGCAAGAATATACAACGAGGAAAAGACAGTCTCTTCAATAAATGGTGTCAAGAAAACTGGACAGCTACATGCAAAAGAATGAAACTGGACCATTTTCTTACACCATACACAAAAATAAGCTCAAAATAGATTAAGGACCTAAATGTGAGACCCAAAGCTATAAAACTCCTGAAAAAAAAAAAAACACACACACACACACAGGCACTAATCTCTTGGACATCAGCCTTAGCAACATATTTATGAATATGTCTCCTCAGGCAAGGGAAACAAGCAAAAATAAACTCTTGGGACTATATTAAAATAAAAAGTTTTTGCACAGCAAAGGAAACCATCAAAACAAAACAAGGCAAACCATTGAATGGGACAAGATATTTGTAAATGATATAGCCAATCAGGGGTTACTATCCAAAATATATAAATAACTTCTGTACCTAAACTCCAAGAAAACAATTGATTAAAAAATGGGCAGAGGACTCATATAGACAATTTTCTAAAGATAACATATGAATGGCCAACAGACCCATGAAAGGATGCTCAGCATCACTAATAATCAGGGAAATACAAATCAAAACCACAATAAGACATCACCTCACACCTGTCAGAATGGCTAGTATCAAAAAGGCAAGAAATAACATGTGTTGGCAAGAATGTGGAGAAAACGGAACCCTCGTGCCCTGCTGGTGGGAATGCAGACTGGTGCAGCCACCGTGGAGAACAGTATGGAGGGTCCTCAGAAAGTTGAAACTAGGATCACCATATAATCCTGTAATTTCTCAACTGGGTATCTACCGCCCAAAATGCAAGAACACTAACTTGAAAAGAGATATGTACCCCTGTGTGCATGCAGCATTAGTTATAGGACACAGAAGCCCCCCAAGGGCCCATCAATAGATGAATGGATAAAGATGTGTTGTATAAACACAATGGAATATTCCTCAGTCATCAAAAGGAACGAAATTGTTACTCTTCTTAATTGACTGGAATCTATCAAACTTGCAGTTTTGTTGAGAAGGACTGAGAAATAGTATTAGTCACAGCCAACTGTGTTTGAGAAAATTGCTCATCTTCATCACCATGGATAAGGACTGTCTCTGCATGGAGCTGATCCCTAGTCCTGCCAGTCACCCTCATCCACTGTGACCATCCACACTTGGCTCTGCGTTGCAGACTGCAGGAGCAATAGGCTGGTGACCTGTGGTTCAAAGAACATAGGAGGAGTCACAGGCTGCACAGGAGGGACCTGGAGCATCCAGACCTGGTGTGCGTGAGGCGTCGAGCTGGCTTTTTGATGCGAGTACACAGAGCGCTCCAGCAGCTGGAAAGCAGAAACCATCCATCTTTGTGACTTTTCCACAAAACTCTCTGCAGGGCTGTGCTCTTTCTGGAGTTCCCCAGAAAGGTCCCCTCGGATGCCCACTGCTTGGCTTCAGAGATTGTAGCTTCCACCAGCAACCTGAACCCACAGCATTAACGACCCCCTCAGGGATGGAGAAGGTATAATACGCAGCAAGATGTCCCATCCTAATGAATATTCCCTTGCCAGGGGAGAACATGCAGTGTATCTCCAGACTGCCTTGGCATCACTTCTCAGCCAGGGAAACCATGTTGTCAGTGGGGCACGTGGCTTGGTCTGGGGTTATCTGGTGGCAAAGAAAAGAAACTGCTCAAAGTATGTCAAAATAAGCAAACAGACTAGCTAACAGGAGTTTGAGCTGGAAGATACAGGAGGAGCTGTTGGCCTCAGGGGAGATTGGAGCTGGGGTTCTAGAAGCTGTGCGGAGCCCAGGCAGCATCCCTCCCTCGGTGCCCACGGGCTTACAGAACACATCCTGTTCAGAAACCCAGTAATTCCTGCCTTGAGATGTGCCTGCTTCTTTCCACAGTTACTGGGAGCTTCAGTTAGATGAGCCTGCTTTTCCCCAAAGAGGGGTGCGTATGCACGCGTACACACACACACACACACGTGAGCACACTCCATTTCTAAGGAAGAATTTGTCTGATTGTCTCTTGAGCTGTTTTTAATGATCTTTCTCTGACACATAAGCCATCAGCAGGTGGCTTTCCCTCTGTGACATGGGAGCGAAAACCTTCATCCTGGTGTACAAACCTCCTTCCGCTCAGGCCAAGGTACACCACACTGTACCTGAGACCCCTAGATTATTCCCATTTCCACACATGAGTGAGATGATTGGGTATTTGTCTGTCTGTGTCTGGCTCCTCTCACAAGGGATAATGTCCTCCAAGTCCATCTACATTGTTGCAAATGGCAGGATTTCCTTCTTCTTAAGGCTGAGACAGTATTCTTCGGCCACTTCAATTCATATCATTCTTAGATGTTGGCACTTTGCATTTCTATCTAAAATCACCGTCAATCCTTAGGCCATGCCTCCAAACTTCTCGTGGCAGAGAATCTTTTTAAGAGAAAGACCAATGATCGGATTACCAGAAGGGACTGGATTCCTGGCTGAGGAACTGATTATTGGGCCCTGACCTCACCATGGACCAGAGTCCGGAGGGGGCTGATTTGGGCTTAGGGCCTCTGCAGATCCTGGGTCAACCCAGAAATTCTGTCTCATGAACTGGTGTGGTGATTCCCATTGGAATGTATTCTTCTAAATACCACTGTAGGGAATTCATGAAATAGACATTTTATCCTATACATTCAATCGATAAGGTGAAGATGTTTTTCTGATGACTTATCCTTGAACACTGCCCAGCAACACATTCAGATACTCTAAAGTACGGATGCTGACAGGCTGTTTTCATAAGTCAGCTTCCTTTTTGGAGGCTCACAACAAAATGCACATGAATACACAGAGTCAGGAAGCACATGGTCAGAGATGCATGAGTCATACAGCAAATGAGTTGAAACTCACATGCAGATAAATCACCGCAGCGGTTTGTAGTTTAAAGTGTGCTCTGACCTTACAATATTTAGGAAGGTGGTGATGCTACAATTTTGTGTTGCCTTCAGCATTTATTGTACTTCACAAAAACTATGCATTTTTTTCCATGAATTCCATGAAGGGCATCGAAGAAGAATTTATATGCATGATCTGGCTGTCGGCTTCTTGTTTCTAACACTTGCCATCAGAGATGGTTGAGATGCCAGCTGTTGGAACCTACTGGAAATACACCGGCCTCTCCTCCAACCTCAAAACAAACAAGGCATTGTCGTTCTTTGAACACATCAGGTTTTCTCTATGATGTGAGGTTGTTTGAATTCCCTCTGCATGCTTCTGGTGTGCTATTATCTGAATTTCCTGTTCACTTCTCTCTCAAGCAGCATCTCTGTTCCTTGATCTATATTTGGTCAATTAAGATAAACCCAGTGTTCAGTGTGAATTACAACTACAAGACACTTCTTCGTGGCATTGTTAAGACTGAGACATAGGAAAGAAAATCAAGTCAATCAAGAATAACCTCATATTGTAGGAAGTACACCCAGCATGCGATTCCCTAGGGTTCCCAATAGCCTGGAATCATGTTGCCTCTTGTTCTAAAAACACCATTTCTTTTGTGTGGGTCTTTGTGTAAAGCAGAGGAATGCTAAGCACTTTTGTTTTAATCAGACTCGGTTTCTGGGAAATTCAGCTATTCTCCGCTCCTGTTTATCAAGGTGGTGATGGAGGCCTATCAGCCCCACTGATTAGATAGTTGGTCAAACGTGCGCAAGATCAAGCTAGAGCTGCTCCTGTGATCTTCAAAGAGAAGGAAAGTCTAGATGAAAAGTGGAGGCATCCTGGTGATAACAGCCCTCGACGTAATTGAGAAATTAGGTTGTGATGAAGCGTCTTAACAGATTCTGCAACTTAATCTTTCTTCTTAACCCATTTGACTGGCACTAACTTACATTAGGAAAGACTTGACATTTCTAAGGGAATGACTTTGGTTCATCTTTTCCATACTGATTTCTTTTTCTAGGTATGACATGAAGATTTTTAGGAGTGAGATGTTAGAATACAATTATCAAGGTGCCTTCAGGCTCTTTATCTCCCTGATATGCCCAAGAGCAGTGTGGACTTTTAAGATGTATTCATGTCTCCTTAAAGCAGAAGCGGATACAGAACTTAATGGAGTTTAAGTGACCTCCTTGGGGTCAGCGGCTAGTGAAGTATGGATTTGGGGCTAGATCAATTTCATGTACTAATTCTCTCTTCTGCACACAGTACAAATAGTTTTAAAACATACATTCTGCTTACTATGCATTATTGGAGGAAAAGGTGATTTCCTTTTGACTTTAGCATATTAAGAAATAAATTTTTGGAAATATATGCTTTATATTATTGTCCTGATGACTTTATAAATCTATCTAATGGTCCTGGGATCCAGTTCACAATTTTGTATACTCAAGTATTCTACACTGGAACAGTATCCAAAATACTCATCTAGTAGATTCAGATTTGGGGGGGGGTCAGTGTTACAACAATTCTGAACACTGTTACATAAAAACTGTAATTGTTCGGCTAAGGTGTAAATATTTCCAGAAAGAGTTTGAAGTACAGCTCTCAAACCTTCCTCAGAAGCCTACTTTCACCAGAGATCTCCAACCTCTCAGAAGGCACTTTGGCTAAAAACTCAGTATTTTAGCTTATGACTTTGTTTGTTTGTTTGTTTAGGTATAAGATGAATACTTACTCGGTATGACAGCAGGCTCATAGAAACAGAGGGTGAGCTTCTTCAAGGAAAAAAGTTGTAGTTAAGAAAAAATAGTAGGTGAATGACATATGCATGCAACAAAGACCTAGAGGAAAGCTATATAAAATAATTTAAATATACTGTATTTTTGTATGTCATCGTGGGTGGCTCCCATCCCCATGCTGGTGCGCGATACCCAAGCAACAAAAAATAACTCGGGAGAGGAAATTTGACTGTGAGTACACCTTTATTTAGGATTGATAGGAAAGCACTCATAGCTGAAATAGTATGTCCAAAGGCCTAGGAGCAGAATTCCAGAGCCATGAGGTCACAGGGGAGTTTCTGCTCTGAAAATAAGGGATCTGTTACTTGGGGGAGAGACGGGGGCAGAGTGCATGCCACGGGATTATGAAAAATGTTGGAATCTAGCCTGAGCAGTTGGACTTTAGTAGACCGTTAACCTCAGGAGACATCAGGACAGTTCCGTTTACTTTAAAGCCAGTATTTGAATGATGCTGCTTGAAAACTGGAGAATATTGGAGAGAACCTGCAAACTGGCACAGACTTCTGGAGTAGAATGAAGACACTGCCCATTTTACAGTGTCTCCAGAGAGAAAAGTGTCCTTATCTTGGGGTGGAGATTACTTAAAAAAAAACTTAAAAGCATAGAATAGAGTCATTTAGTGATAGGGAGATTATACCAAGTCAGCTGTAGATGAAGTAGATTTATGAGAGCAGGGAGTTTCAGGGAGGTTTGAGGTCCCAAGCTTCCACCTCATGTCAGCCTGGAAAAACTGGCTCACAACTGAAAGGCACACACAGGGATACAGCTCCTCATGCAGGAGGGGCCGGGGTACGGGATGTTCTGGGTTGTTTGCTCATTGGTTAAAGTAAGCTCTGCGCCCAGAGTGGGACTTGAACGCATGACCCTGAGATCAAGAGTCACATCTCCACAAGCCAGGCGCCCCCAGGCCATTGGGTTCCAATTCTTATGGTTGCCTTCTCACTGTGATGGAGAGTCACTGGTGGTCGCTGGTGGACAAGAGCCTTGCTGGGCACGGACATAAACCATTGGCTCAAGCTCTCGGCTCTGGCTATTAATACACTGGTGTGAGGCGCCTTCCATTATGCCCAGGGATCTCCCTGGGCTGCCGCGTCAATGTCAGTGGCTCCCAGTTTTTCCAGTTGAAGTGTCACCTGAGACCAGGCTAGAATATTAAGAAGGTATCCCAGGAGTTGGGCAGTGGGAGGGGTTGCTTAGATGTCTCCCTGGGGTCTCAGATTTGGAAAAATCTGTAATGTGTTGATGGGAATTAGAAAGTCACTTGTGAAACCAGAATATTCTGGAGACCCTCTCAAGAGACTAGGCCCACGTTATGTAGGCCAGATTCACTTTCAAAAGTCTTTCTGAGGATTGACCCCAGTGCTGCCTGGAGAACGTGCCTTCACCAGGGACCTGGCCAGCTTTGGCTCCAGACAGTGCTTCCCTGGACACTTGGGAGTCACAGAACCTGTGAAAACTCAGATGGAACCCCACAGGCCTGATGACACCAGCTCCCACCCCAACAGGACCCTGGCAAATAAATTCAAGAATGCCTGAAACCCGCTGCTGTTATTCTGATGACAATAATGGAGAAGAGGAGAAAGGGGGACACTGTCAGCAACCACACATATTCATAGGGCATTTACAAAGGTTTTAAAAATGCCTGTGGCTTCAGCTGGCCACAGGAGGAGTAATTCTGTGACTCCGTCTTAGGGAGCCTAGGAAATTCCTGAGTAGCACAGTGATGCTTGATGATGCTTCTTCCCCTCTCCATCCCCGCACCTCGACACGCACATGAAAACTCTGTCTGTGACCTTCACAGACAAGGCATCCGGGAACGGGAGAGAAACAATGTCCCAGAGGAGGTGTCCTCGGGAGTGGGCTGGAAGGTGGGGTGACGGGGGGAGACAGGTGCGGGAGACATGCCAGCCGGTGGGATGCAGGGGTGCACAGGGAGCAAGGCGGGGAGGAGCTCCTGTCGTCCCCGTCGTGGACGTGGAAGCAGACTCAGACCAGAAGAGCCGTCACCTCCCGGTGGGCACATAGCCTTTGCGGGTGGGGGCAGAGCTCAGGCCAGGTGTGGATGACCCTAGTTGTGCTCCAGGGTACCAGCCCCAGTTAAGTCACCTTATTAACACGTCTTTGCTTTTTGTTACTCAAGACTGAGCTTTGGATAAAATCCGGGCAGGTCTTCTGGGGGAGGAGCCCCGTGGTCTGGGTGAGAAAGCTCAGAGGTGGCATTTATCTGATGCCTGATACCTGCTCCTCATTCCTGACCAGGCTTGTCTGACTTCTGTTCCAACATGCTAGGGGTCCTGTCCAGGGTAACTGGCTTGACATCTGTGGGGCTCCCTCCTGGCCCAGAGGCTGAGTAAGTGCTGACTGGAGTGTAGGGTGGGGAAAGAGAAGAAAGGTGAGCTGACTTGCTCACCTCCCACTGTCCCCCAAATCTCTGTGTGTGCACGTGCATATCTGCATGCTTGTGTATGTATATATGTACATGTCTACGTGTGCACGTGTGTCTGTGTATATGGATTATGTGTCTGTGTGCGTGTGTACATGTGTGTCCCTGAGCATGTGTGTATGTATATGTGGTATGTGCATGTGTGTATGTTGGTGTGTCCCTGAGCATGCGTGTGCACGTCTATGTGTGTGGGTGTGTTTACATGCATGCATGTATAAATGTGACTGCAGCTGGGTCTCTGTGTGTGTGCATATGTGTATATGCATGTGTGTGTGTGTGTGTGTGTCTGTGTATGCATGTGTGGGTGCGTATGTGCATTATGTGAGTATGTATTTGAGATCGTGTGTATGTGCCTGTGTGCTGGGGTTAGGGCTCTGCACTGTGCTCTTGGAGCACTGGTGTGCTCGTGGGAGGCACACACACCTGCTGCTGCCCACGCAGCTCTCGAGCCCGTGGAGTCACTATGCCCTGCAGCCCAGCAGAGCACAAGAAGCAGAGCGATGCGGGAAGCATGGCTCTATCTTCCCTTGCAGGAAAGATGGACCGATGAATGAATTCATAGGCATACACAGGAATCGATTTTGAAAGGACCTCTAAAACAACGACTAGGCACAGCTCTAAAGACGCAGTGTAGACTATACCAATGTGTTGGAGGAAGGGGCGCTCCTTCGGGGTTCGTGGCTGGGATGCCCCCACACTCTTGTCTATTTTCTCTTTGTTACTCCTGAGTCCTTTGGCCTTCAACTGAATGACGTGCGCTGTTTCTGTACCAGCTTCCCTTTCCCTTTCCCAGCACGATCAGAGTTGAAATGGAAGCGAGAGAACCCCTAGGACTCCAGCAGTGCCTTTCAAGCCCTGAACATTGTCATCAAGAAACAAAATGGTATCATTAAGAAAAAGTTACATTTGCAAAACCTGGCATCAAAGATTTTCTAGTTTCTATTTATAAAATCTAAGAGTCGATGCATGTTGGTTTTAAAAGGGGGGCGCATCTCGTATTGCTAGAAGCCTAGAGGGGGGAACAGACTAGGAAGGATGCCGCCCTGATTTGACCGTGAGGCAGAAATCCATCTCCACGTCACCATGGCTCCTGTCATCTCACAGTGAGAAGGTCATCCGATCCCTTGCATTCAGCTGAACATGCAAACAGAGCAGTAGTCTCTCCTCAAAAAACAAAGCCAAAAAAAAAAAAAAAAAAAAAAAAA
>LNAC01000259.1:166890-306426 GCA_002007465.1 Ailurus styani
CCCCCCCAGTGCTGGATCTCTTTTGTGTGTAGTACACGGATGGGATGCACCAGGTGAAAATTGGTTCACTGTTTTAAGTTTGGGTGGAGAAGGACGTGTTCTGATGTGGGTCAATCCCCTCACCTTCAATTCTGTCCCATACTCAGCGCCCCCTGGGAGGACCAGGTCTGTTCCCTGTCACAGGTGGATGCCAAAGTCAGTGTCTGGCCGCTGGCGGCCCTTCCATACTTGTTTGATAGATGATGAACAAGCTTTTGTTATGTATAAAGATGGGTCTACTCATTCCTTGACCATATCTGAAAAAGATGTTTGTTTCTCTTGGCAGGTTTACAGTAGCAACACTATGAGAACCCTGTATGGATTATCTTCGTGTCTACTTTGTATCAGAGCTGATGACTTCTGTGGACTGAATTATGATCTCTTGGAGGGAAGTAGTTATGTTTATTCATGTTTGTTTCATCAAATGTGTGTAAACACACAGTGCTTTTCCATATGGACCCTCAAAAAAATCTTCGTGCTATCAGATTAAATTTAATCTATTGAAAAAATCAGAGTTGATGGTCTTGAGGAGAAGGAATGAAACCAAAAGTTTAAGAGTATCGCACTGAGATATAGAATGACAAAACAATTGATGTATTTAGTCAGAAGTTTTGGGCAATATGTGGACAAAACAGTAAAAATTGCTTTGATTCTGTATGGAATTGGTTGAATTAATCATGCCATTTACCATTAAACACATTTTTTAAAAACCCAAATGAATAAAATTTTAGTGAACTGAGCCTATCTTCAACATCTGTAATATTTAGTTGAAAATTTTCCATGATAGGGGCATAACACTTCTTACCTATTTTCCTCTTGTGAGTGTTTTATGTACTTAATAAAATTTTGTTGTATGAAAATGTACATGTGTGTAATTAAATCTTTGTTAGTTATTTAACTGTAAGCCATGCATCTATAAAGTGAATTTTTAAATTTGTTCAAATTAATAATTACCAAGTTTCTAGTTATTTATTAAATCTCTTAATAAATGCATTAATTTATTAACTCTGTTAACAGATGTTAATAGCTCTCTAAATACACTGACTTACTGAGTAATATTAAACCATTTGTCAAGTTTTTTCTCTCTGAGGGGCTTGAAAATTACTTCAACTTGGTTTGTGACTGTTTAAGTTCCGAGGAGAACCAAATTTAAAAAAAAATGACTCCTTCCTTCTTCAGGTACACAACACATGCAGAGTTCTGTGTTTTGTTTTTGTTTTTTTTTAAACCAAACTGCTTTCTGATTTTTCAAGTCATTTTTTTGAGGTTGTTTAATTATGGAGTCCTACTTTCTAATTAATTGAACTCGTCAGTTCATTAGTGAGTTGCCTGTCAAAGGCAGACAGAAGTTATACGGACTGTTGCCAGGAGAAACCGATTTTACTGACAACTGCAATTCCTACTTGCAAAAGCAAGTTTGCAGGTTATTGACTGAAGACAATCGGGCTGAGATACGTGGCCCTATTGATGGTAGATACACTCAGAGGCTTGACTCCGTGTTCTGTGGAAGAACTTCCCGCTCGAAACCACTGCAGTCTGGCTCAGTTTTACTGAGTTACTGCTTGTACCTTAGTGTACTCAAATACTTGTTGATGTTGAACTAGAACAGAACAGTGCCTGGGCAGACATTGGGGCAAGAAGGCACGTGAGACTTACCAATGTTTTATGAAGGGTCCTAATGGGTTTTCGTGTACATGGTGGAACTCACGAGGTCCGTGAAGGTTATGGGACTTGCCGACTTTCTCATCTTCATCACAGGCTTCCCACACGTCAGCTATGAGCTCATCTGTGTATGTGGATCATGCCGTGGCACTAACTTTTCCTTTCCAATTTATGTAGGCTCTCATGTGGCGTTCATTGTTGGTTTGATATTTCCATCAAACCCAAATACCTTCTAGGAAACTCATAGCTGGTTTCCAAAGCATGTATTTGCATGTATATCTATATATTATTATAAAGCATTTATATCCAGGGATGGATGAGAACTGAAATTATCCTGTGTTTTTCATCGTGTGAGTGTTGTGTCCATGTAGGAATGTCTTCAATCTCAGCGTTGTGGAGAATGGCATTTCCACATTTTCTGGATGTGATCCAACTGTCTGAACTTGGAAACTGGAAACACTCAGCTTGTCAAATTTTCCTGTGCTCTTACAATTGGGAATAATAGTTATAGATTACAACTGGGAATAGAAGTTTATAAATTACAGAATTCGAGTCTCAAAGAAGCCAGTCTTACCACACCAAGTAAGGTTTTCATGATGCATCAGCTCTGTAATACTCATACTGACGTGGCAAATCAAACTTCCATTTGAATGTTATCTTATGTACATACTTACGGAAGTACGTTTATCTTTGGGACAGAGACTGGCTGGCTGTAAATAGCTACACCATTTCCCCAAAGCCTGTGGGGATTTAATTTTAGTAATGTGAAAGGGCTACATGGTTATTTACTATTGTTGTTTGTATGTTTTATCAGCCGACCTAAATGATCTGGTATTCTGTTCTCCCCTGATAAGGAAAATAATGCACATACAGCTGCATACTGCACAAATCTCACATGGGCTCAACAATGTTGACTGGGTTTTCCTTGAGCAGTTTCACTGTATGATTGACAAATCACCAACCCTGCATTAAGCGTACGGAGTCCATGAAGTCATATGCTGCCAATCCCAACCATTTCTTCCATTTGTCGAGGGCCACCCTGGCATGGAGAAGGGAAAGATCTCAAACCGAGAAGTTTATTTCCAATTCCTTTTTGCCAGTTTCCACTTCATCTCTCTCTGCCTCAGTTTTCTTATCTACGATATGGTATCCATTTCCTAGGGTTCTTGTAAGGATGAAGTGAGTTACTACCTCTAAAACAATGAGAACACTGCCAGCACACAGTCATTCTTATATTTGGCTGAACTGTCGTCCCCCAAATATTAATAGTAATAAAACGCATCATGTCTGAATGATCCAGAAAGGTTTACACATTAAATTTAAATCCTAACACTTGAGTAAATTTTCTGTGACATAGCTGCTTTCTTTATTTTCTAATGAAAAAAATTTTATGACTGATGGTATGTTTCTACCATGTGTAAGTGGTTTCAATCATCCTTATTAGTTTAATAGTGCCCTGGAGTGGTTTCTTGACCTTTCTCACACTTCAGTGATTCTCTGGAAGTTTTCTGTAGACCTTTGGCTCGTGGACAGAGGAGTCACATGGGTCTCCTTAGAAGCCCACCAAGTTATTCACCCTCTTGGGTTAGGCTGGGCAAATGGCATAAGGGTCTGACTGTGGGATATATTTCCTTCTAGAACGATTCCTTTGTCCTCTTGGAGCAGAGCCATTCCTGAATTTTATTCTGCTTTAAAAATTACTTCTTCTAAATATAACGTGTCATAAATCCCCCACGCTGATTATTAGGGGGCTGAGAGAACCCAGAGGCAGATTTTGTCCATGGGCCCGAAGGCAATGGTGACGTTGGTCTAATAAGAGTACATTGGGCTTCTAGTATGTTCAGAATGCTTATATTTTGTTATGACAATTTTTCAGTATATACCCAAATGGACTGAGATAATTAATGTGCTGCAAATACATAAATTTTAGTACATTCCTTCATTCAAAATGGAAGAGTGTGCTTAAAATGGCTGGACCAACAGAGGAAATTCAAACAAAGTAAGATTAGTCTGGGGGAGGCGCTGAAGGCCAGCAGGGCTGGAAGCAGTGTCTCTGGGAGAGGGGCACTGGGTGGAATCCCGGGGGCCCCTGGAGAGGGAAGGCCAGTGTCTGGAGCTATTGGAGCAGGTGGGGGGACAAGCGCACAGTCTGGGGTCTGCGTGCTTGCTGGTGGGTGCTCAGCCCTGAAGCTGGGTGGACAGGAGACCCCAGGGGAGGCTGGCAAGGGGGTGTGGGCCTGACCCACTAAGAAAGGCCAGACTGTATCTTGGAGGCGATGGGGGGGGGCATCTCTGCAGGACTGTAAATAAAGAGTCTGTTTAACCGGACTGGCAAGATACAGCAATAATAAAAACACCGGCAACAAAAGCACTTGAGCAAGTGTTAGAGAGACTGTGGTCACTTACTGCTTAGCTTGGCTGGGTTAAGCTCAGAGGAGGCCACCCTATGTCAAGGAGCAGAATCCATTTGGACCCTCTTTCCCCAACTGTCCGACCACAAACCCAGAGTTTCTAAATGAAACTGATGCAATGTGCCCTTGAAAGTGAGGAGGGAGAGGAGGGGGAGGGAAAGACAAGGGATGGAGTGGGGTCTACTTCAGAAGAAAAGACAAAAGCGCTTGGGAAATCAAAACCACAATGAGATATCACTCACACCTATCAGAATGGCTAGAGTCAGCAACACAAGAAACAACAGGTATTGGTAAAGATGTGGAGAAAAGGGAACTCTCGTGCCCTGTTGGTGGGAATGCAAACTGGTGTAACCACTGTGGAACACAGTGCGGAGGTTCCTCAGACAGTTAAAAATAGAACTACCTTACAATCCAGCAATTGCTCTTACGAGTGTTTCTGAAGAAAACAAAAACACGAACTCAATAGGCACCCCTATGGTCATTGCAGACTTACTTACAAAAGCCAAAGTATGCCAACTGCCTTAGTGTCTGTTGATGGATGAACGGATAAATAAGACGTAGTGTATGTACACAATGGAATACTGGTCAGACATGAAAAAGGAGTTCCAGCCATTTGCAACAACAGGGATAGAGCTTGAGGGTATAATGTTCAGTAAAATAAGTCAGACAGAGGAAAGCAAATACAGTATGGTTTCTCTTATATGAGGAATCTAAAAAATAAAATAAAATAAAATTTTAAAAACCTACACTCGCAGGTATAGAAAACGGATTGGTGGTTGCCAGAGATGGGGGATGGGAAGTAGGCAAAAGCACAAACTAGCAGATACACACACACACACACACACACACACACACACACACACACGTACCCCATATCACAGGGATGGAATGTACAGCACGGTGGTTATAGTTAATAACACTGTGTTACATATGTGAAGGTTCCTAAGAGAATAAATGTTAAAAGTTCTCGTTACAATACAAAATTCTGTGACTCTGTCTACCGATGGAAATTAACTAGACTTACTGCAGCCATCATGTCACAATTCCTACAAATATAGAATCATCCTGGTATTCATAACTGATACAGTGTCTTATGTCAGTTATGCCTCAACAAATTTTTAGAATACTAATCCTCTTGGGATTTTTTTACCCATTTAAAAATGTAAACATTATTCTGAGATCACGGTCATACAAAAATAGGCAGCAGGCTGGAATTATTCCGAGGGCTACAGTTTGCAGAGCCTGGATGCCGCCAGGCAGGGAACATAGGCCTGCGGTCTTGGGAGCGATTCCATCTGTGATACTCAGTGTGCCTTCAGCAGAAGATAACATATAATTGTTCAGCGAAAAGACCAATGAATTGGATGGTTGCTGGGCAAAATGCTGTGGGTTTATTAACTTAATTTATTTTATTAATTTTTAATTCCAAAATTCTGTTGGTTTTAGAAAGATAAATTTCAGTGTAGCATTGCTCCAAAAGACATGTTCTGTCCAACACCAAGATTTCGGCCCAAACTGCTAATCCTGGTTCTCAGGAGCCAACCCTTGAATTCACACTCCATCCTCTACCGTGGACTCTCCTCTACTCCTGATCATATTAGCACAGTCTGAAACTCTGTTCTATGCAGAGTGGGGCTGGCAGATCCCAAGAGATTTGGGGGTTTTGGTCATCATCCTGGCCAGTCCAGCACTGGTCCATGAAGCTGACATCACGACAGTCTGATTTGGGGCAAAAGCAAATGCAGAGCTGAGATGGATTGTGCTGGTCTCAGGCTTACAGTCAGGGGACCTGATACATAAGATACCCTTCGGGGAAGCACTGTTCCCAGCCCCGCAGCCCATCCAGGAGAGTCCATGGTGCCTCCACCAATGAGGAACGGGAGTACAGGTTGATAATCCAGAAAGTCCCTCAGGAGTGCCCTGGATAGTGGGTTTTCTAGATGTCGTTCTAGGGGGATTCCAGAGCAACTTGAATCTCACTGTTAGAATAGTTGAAATGTATCACAGTAATATATATATACATATATATATATATTCACATACATATATATAGTCATGGGAGTAATATATATATATATATATATTACTATTCCCTGCAAGATACTTAATGATTACTGGCCATGTGCCAGGCATTTTGCTAGATGTTGTGAATAGGATGGCAAGACAGAAGTAATATCCACCTCTAGGAAGAGTATAATCTGAATATTATCATTACTTATATCTATATCGTATCTCTGCATCTATCTAAATGTTATCTATCCAATCTGTCCATCCATCATCCATCCAGCTGTCCATCTTTGTATGTGTGCATAATAATCATAACATAATAATAATGGTGTATTATTTAAGTTAAATTAAGTAATAATACATAGTAATACCATTGTGTTATTTGAAAGGTCACAAAGACTGGGGCACTAATGGGTGGCTCAGTCAGCTAAACACCTGACTGTAATCTCAGCTCAGAACTTGATCTCAGGGTCCTGAGTTCAAGTCTCACATTGGACTCTATGCAGGACATGGAGCCTACTTTATATAAAAAAAAAAAGATCACAAAGATTAGGAATGAAATGATTAAGTTTTTGGTATATATACACAGAACATTTTTAGAGAATAAGTACACACACACACCACACAAACACATACTTGTCTCAAAGGAAATGCAAGTGGACATGGAATGTGGGGCTCTTGCAGGGAAATCCCACTGTATCGTCTTCAGACTCCCAGTCACCTGGGAGGTTAAGGTGCACATAGAGATAACTTGGTAACATTTTAAGAAGAGGCCCGGTAGTCTGCTTTTTTTCTAACAAGGTCTCTAGCTGATGGTGTTGAAAGTGATATAGAACTCACATTTCAATTTTTGTTTGCCCACATTGTCTCCTTAGAATGACTTTGGATACAGAATTGTCTGAATGTTTTCATCCATCGTGGTCCCTGGATTTTAAGCTGCATGATGCCCAAGGATTGAAAATAGTTTTGATGTCATTTACAAAATACCTTCCTTCTTTTTTTTTAATCAATTAATTTTTTTAATTATTTGCCCCAGGGGTACAGGTCTGTAAATCATCAGGCTTACACCTTTCACAGCACCCACCATAGCACAAACCCTCCCCAAAGTCCATAACCCATCCACCTTATCCCTACCCTCCCACTCCCAGTAACCCTCAGTTTGTTTTGTGAGATTAGGAGTCTCTTATGGTTTGTCTCCTTCCTGATCCCATCTTGTTTCATTATTTTTCCCTCCCTACCCCCCACGACCCCCCACCCTGCCCCTCAAGTTCCTCATATCAGAGAGATCATATGGTAATTGTCTTTCTCTGATGGACTTATTTCACTCAGCATAATACCCTCTAGTTCCATCCACGTCGTTGCAAATGGCAAGATTTCGTTTCTTTTGATGGCTGCATAGTAATACCTTCCTTCTTATTGTTTCATTGTGAGTGTATTTTTTTTAAGTGTAATGTTCAGTACAATAGGCAGACTTAGTGTTTTCAATAGTGTAATAACTGTTTTACTCAGTAATCTTAACACATTATTATCTAATCTGTCCCTGGAGGGTTACTTAGTTGTAGACATTTTTTTCTTCCTTCTCCTTCATTTCTTGAGACATATCTGGGTTAATGAAACACTCAGAATAATGAACTCTGGTATTGAGTTAGCCATTGCTGTTGAAATCGAATTGAACTGGACTTTGGGGGATTATTTTAGATATGCCAAATAACTAATTACTGTGATTTCCAGTTTACAAAAACATTGAATGAACAGATCTTATTGTTCATTGGAAATTAGTAGGGACTCCTAATTCTTGACATAGAAGCGTGTTTGAGATAATGTCTCAAACACTGCATGTGATTTTTTATTTTTATTATTTTTCATTTATTTTCGTATATGATTTTTAAGCATGTTTTTCTCCCTACTGATGTACCCTTGCAAACATTTCAGTAGAGATTCCAGTTACCCTTATAGACATTAGCAATCTGAAAATTTTTAAATAGTATTTTCATTATTACTGAAATTTCTTCTTCCCTCCAGGTCACTTATTTTCTTGTTGGGTGCGGTGGGCCTGGGCTAATAAGCAGGATTTCTGAATTGTGTGAACCAGTATTTACTCATCAGTGTTAATTCTTCAGTTCACATTCTCATAGAGTGATGCTTCTAAGGTAGACTCCTTTATCTGCTCCTCTAACTTTTTGTAGCATAGGAAGATTTTAACTTAATTCAGATCAAATATGACCAACTCTTGGAAGAACTGGGTATTTCATTTTTATACGTCCCCATGGAGGAGAATTACCTCCTATATGTGACCCTCAGTTTCCCATTGGAATTCGCATACGCAGTCTGAATATGTCAAATCAGATTCTTCAATTAACCCTTCGAGCAGACTACTTATGTATGGAGACTATTTAAGTACTGAGGGTTCTAAGTCACTTAAGGATGTCTCTCTCTCTCTCTCTTTTTTTTAAAGATTTTATTTATTTATTTATTTGACAGAGAGAGATTACAAGTAGGCAGAGAGGCAGGCAGAGAGAGAGGAGGAAGCAGGCTTCTTGCCGAGTAGGGAACCGGATGCAGGCCTCGATCCCAGGACCCTGAGATCATGACCTGAGCCGAAGGCAGAGGCTTTAACCCACTGAGCCACCCAGGCACCCAGGGATGTCTCTCTTGATAAACTCGTGAATGAAGCCTCGTTCTTCACGTAACCAAGACTCTTCAGTTCAGAGCCTCTACCTCTGTGATGGAATACAAGATTACTCTGAGGTGTGTGATGGCACTAAAATTCTTCAGCAATGTCACAATATCTTCACCAGATTAGTCATTAGATAGGATAAAATATTAAAAATGGGTTCTTTTTCTTAAATTAGAAATGAAACATCGTGAGTGTGTTATTTCCAATAAGAACTAGTGATTGTGAAGCTAGCTATGTGACTGGATAAGTCTGTTTCTTGGATGTCATGGGTCCTAGGACAAATCTACCTCATGTACTGTATTTATTCATATCAATTTTTTAAAAGAGTTCTTTATTTGAGAGAAAGAGGGAGCAGGAGTGGGAAGGGCAGAGGGAGAGGGAGTCTCAAGCAGACGCCATGCTAAGTGTGGAGCCTGACACAGGGCTCGATCCCAGGATCCTGTATTCGTGACATGAACCGAAACCAAGAGTCGGAGGCTTAACTAACTCCACAACCCAGACGCCCCTAATATCAATATTTTTTAATCCTGCTAAGAAACTCCTTAAGAAGGGAAGGTGGAGAAAAGCATGCTTTCTGTCACTTAAGTTTTTACAACTCCCAATTAATTCATGAACTCGGATCATCTTCCCCTAGGGGCGAAACTGCGCACACTCATTGCTTGGAGTAACTACTTGAAGACACTGATTGTTCCCTGCCTTGGTCATTTCTCCACCCAGTTTCTAATTTATAGAAACACAAAGTCCTTAGTTACATGAGCTCCACATGCTCCAAAAACCAAAAGTGTACAGTGTTCCTTGGGGTCAACTTTCTGATGTAACATCAAAATAACTAGATAAGAGTCAGCCCTATATGAGACCAAAACTGGAACATTGCTTCTCCACAACTTTGTTTGGTCTTGATGTTAAGATACTTGGAAAGAGCAATAATCATCAGACGTCTCAAGGCTACGAAAAAATAATCACACCATATTTAGCATGTCATAGCATGACAGAATGGGGTTTCTTGAAATACAGAATGATAGTTATGATACTATCTTTAACTCAAGACTGGGAGAAGAACCTGACCTCTCTTTATGTGTGCATGTGTGTGTGAATGTGTAACTGTGTATAATATATAAGTATATTATATACAAGGTAGATATAACTTTACATGTGTTTTATATATAGTGAAATATATGTAATAAATATTTATATATTAAATTATATATTTTAGATATAATGTCATACAGTATTAATGTAACTATATATATTTATATATATAAATTTTCTCTGTACCATACTAACTGAAAAATGACAATAAAAAATGTAAGGCAGCCTAAGTCTAGAAAAGTTGCCATAGAGATTCTAGGTAATTTCACTTCAAATTTACTGAATCAAGCAATTTCCTGCTGAGTAGAAATGAACTATAGCAGTAGCTTTTATGAAATAGTTATTTAGGTTTTTGAGAATTTGTTAACTGGAATTCCCTGTAGCCATTAACCTCTCTTTTTACTTGTTTGGGGGGGTGAATCTCTTTCTTTTTCCTTTATCTCATCTTTTAAAATTCTCGCTCATTCATATAATTGGCATACCAAATACTTGGAGAATGTGACCCAAAATGTCAAGTAAACCTGTGTATGTAAATATGTATATTTAAATTTTTAGTATCTTGCTTTTATTTATGTAATAAACAAAAACTGAGCAAGACATTTAATATCTTGCACCTTCTTTTATTTTATTATTATTATTATTTTAAATTTACTTGACAGAAAGAGAGAGATCACAAGTAGGCAGAGATGCAGGAAGAGAGAGGAGGAAGCAGGCTCCCTGCCGAGCAGAGAGCCCGATGCAGGGGCTCGACTCCAGGACCCTGAGATCATGACCTGAGCCGAAGGCAGAGGCTTTAACCCACTGAGCCACCCAGGCGCCCTGCACCTACTATTATTGAACAACTACAAATACCAGCACTTGTCAAGGAAAAGATGCCGGTAGGAGTGACCAGGGCAGGGAGAAAGTGTCAGCTGAGATTGTGTCATAGGTTCGGTTTTACTGAGGGGCAATAAAACCAGAGGAATGTCACTGTGACCACAATCACATTCCCTCTTCTTGGCGAGCCAGCTTCACTGGCTACCAAGGCCACAAGGAATTTTATGTTTTCTACAAGATCATTGTCTTTCAATGGGTTTACTCCAGTGGAATGGGTTTCCAATTTGCTGGAATCACATTATGGAAAGCATAGTATATGTCATTTAAATTTTTTAACTGTGTAAGCCATTTCATATATAGGTAAAATTACTAATTTGAAAAAATCTCGTGTCAGGTTACTAATTTTATTTTGATTCAGGAAGTGTGTATGTTTGTTCAGGGGCAGAGGAAGCTGTGGGAGGGCTTCCTGCTCCATGTGTGAAGGTCCCAGGCTTTTCTTGGGCATCTCCTGGTGGAAATGGTAATGCACTTGTGAGCTTCTCTGGTTAGAATGAGCATATCACCTCTCTCAGTGAAGATAAGCATACTTTGTGCACATGCCTGACTTCAGAGTGTGAGGGAGTAGGGGCAGCCCCCAGAGGCTGGGGTATCTAGGACTTCTCAGCATCCAAAGGAGAGGAGCCCTTCTGACCGATGTGGTCCTTTCAAAGCCTGGCTGAAATATGACCGGAATCGTGACATAGTGGGGAGAATCTTGGTATGTGAGCCTAGCATAAGAGAGAAATTTTAAACAAGATGCAAGAAAAATCAAAGTCACATTGTCAGTTTCACCCTTAAAACAAATTTTTTGCAAGGGTAAGATATACTTTGATAAGAGAGCCAAGGCACAATTTTTGCAGTTTTTCGGAGTAATCCAAATCACTGAAGAACAAATGTATCTGGTCATTACTAACTATTGAAATCTGTTTAGAAGGAAGTCCAGGGGAAATGATGTATTTAAGAATCCATTTTTGGAATCCATATATTTATTTTTGTTACTGTCTGTAAGTATGTTCTGGTCTTTAAAGATGCCAGTCTTTGGTTCTGATGAGACCTATCTCCTAGAGATCCCTCGAGGTTGAAATGATCAATATGAGGGTAGACAGAGGATGTGGAGGACAGTGAGATGACGCAGTGTGTCGGCACCCACGGCAGGCACGTGTGTGGTGAGGAGAGCCCCAGATGTGGGCACAGACATCCAGAGTTCTGTAGACCAGCCTTGTCCTAAGATTTCATGGAACTCCTTCTGACTGCCGAGCTGAGCGTTAAAAAGTTCTCACATAAGCGGTATTTTCAAGAACAATTCAGTGACAGACATACACGATTTTAACCCCACAGCCTTCATGGAACCAGCGGGACCAGGGGTAGGGAAGCGGGTTTCCCTTCCCTACATAAAACTTTTCCTACATAAAACAAGCTGTATGTGTTGGGGGTCAGGGAGCGGGACATGCCATCTTATCACAATACTTGACTTCCTCTTTAGAGTCTGACAAAGCTTCTACATTTTCATAGGACCTCCCCCAAGCAGACAGACAATGCTGGGGGGTGGGGGCAAAGGAAGCTAAACAATGATGTGCTAAATTTGAAAGAAGCATAACTTTTCACATGATACTAAACCTTTCCCAAATGCAACGTTCTGTGCCCTGCTTTGTTCTCCAATTTTCCACTGAAGCCATTCTGAGGAAGTGGTATCATCAGCTTAATTAAAAATACTTCCTTCATCTCGGCTGGCTTGTACCAAAAGGAGTGATTCAAGTTCTTAGAAGAGATTGCTGCTGGTGTTACAGTAGCTGAGGTTTGGAGGAGCCCCTTTCACAGAGGCTTTTCTGGGACTGGTAGTGGAGTTAGGTAAGCAGTGATCTCATCTTGGATCATGCAGTTTTACTAACATCATCATGAAAGGTATCAACAAGATATGAGGTAGCTGTCAATGTACTTAACTCCGTTTGTTTTGGCTTTGGGGTTTTTTTTCATCTTACGGAGCAAACTCTGAGGGAGCTGGAAACATTTCTTTCCTCTGAATTTTTGTGACCATAAAAGCAATGCCTGCTCATTAAGTAATTGTAAACAAAGAGAAAAAAGAGAGAGAGAGAGAGAGAGAAGTTACGGATAATCCCCACACTTCAGACAAACACTCTGCATTTTCCTTGATTTTGAGGCACATTTAGGAGCTCTCATTATTTTTGAAGTTTTCGAATAATCCTCAGTGATGACACTTCTCAGTCTGTTCTGAAGCAGAGTGATTATGGAGGCCCTGCACATTTCGGTCGGGTTAAACTTTGACCAACCCAGGTGACCAGTTAGCAGATCTTAAAACCATGTGGAACACTTTGTATCAGCCAAGACCACACACCCAGATTCCTGGAGCAGGTCTCCTGTTTGTAATCAAACATAACCCCAGAATGTTTGCTTTCCTAAGCATTTGAGACACATTCTTCTAATTTGAAAGCTGTGTGTGTTACTCAACAACCTCTGTATCTCAACTATGTTAAAGATACATAGAAAAGGGATGACCTCACAGAGCTCATTTTGTTCTTTTAGCTCCGTGCTTAGCTAACGTTGAGCAGTTGCTGTGAGTCATGCAATCTTGTGACCGGCCGGGCGCTTTTCCAATCAGAGAGACAGTTAAGATCTCCAACAGAACCTGGAGTTGTTTGAAGAGGAGGTAACAACAGGACCTGGACGCTTGGTGATACCAGGCTTGTGTGAGTAACAAACTGTGTTCCTATTCCTGCTGAATAACACAACACCAATGATGAGGTAACACTTAGTGAAGCTGACTCATTTCCTCATTTACAGATGAAAGGGACTGTTTGAGAAATGACTACCTCCCAGGTAAGCGATGTTCCCTTCAGGTACTGCGTGGTGAGTCGTTTTAAAGCGAGGCCGACCGTGACTTTGGCTTGTTGGTTATCAGGTCTATTGAAAGGGAAATTTGATCATGAAAATGTGTCAGATGTTAAAAGCCAGGTCTGTTTCTACCCTTGACTACGTGAGAATTGCCGATCTCAGACAATATTCAGAAGAAAGAGCACGTGGAAAGCTTGTGGACATCAGGTGTAAAGATGATCGAACATTGAAAATAAAAATGTGGACTGAAAGCTAAGTTTCTTTTTATTTACCCGCAGATATGTTTTTACCGGTGATGCTGGACAGCTGTGTGGGACATTTGTGGGCAAGCATGCTGGATGCCCCCGCCCCCATATCTAGGGACGCCTCAATTGTCCCCGGACTGGGGACTGTGGGATTTCCAGCCGTGTCCTGTTGAGTTGAACTCTCTCAGCCGGCACTGCCATCCTGGGAAACCAAGAACCCTCCTCCTCTCTGCCTTGCTGTAATCTCCTGGGCTTTGTAATCAAGGCTGCCTTTACAAACACATTCCTCAAAGTTAGTTTGGAGCATACTTATTTTTAAAAACACAAGAAGCCTGTTGGGAGAAAAACATTAGATGAGTGCATTCCTCACCAAAACTCATAACTCTTTTCTTCCTCGACTAGATTTTACTAGGACTTTACAAAAATGGAAATAAGCTCTCTAAATAGGATTTTCTTATTTTCATTCATTTATAATGTGTGAATTGCCCTCTGTTGCCTCTTCCCCTACTTGGTAAGCTTTCTTCTGCATTCTCATGTAATTTTAACAGTTGTACATTTTTTTTTTTTTTTGTGGTTGGGAAATCACAAATTGTGAAACACGTTAAATTGAGCACATTTAAAAATAACCTAGCCTTTTCTACTGTTTGGGTAAGGCCGTTTGCTTGTTTGGGGTTGCTAATGGGAATAAGTGACCGTGTGTACAGTACCTGAAGAGCCAGCTTGTTTGCTCAGAGGAAAGAATTCATTGAATGGCCATAGACTACATTCCAGAATGTTGGCCAACCACTTTGCAAAAGCGAACTGTTGGGTCCCAGCAAAGCCCGCAGCCACTTCTGGAAAAGCAGTTCCAAATGTCTGCCCAGGGGACAGACATCTTGTTGTAGGATGTCCATATGGGCTCTCCTAACAAGCATTTTTATTAATGGTTCTTTCCTCCTCTTGGCTTCCTAACAAAAGGCTATTGGAATTATTATTCCCTGGAAATACATGCTTTTTTCAAAGTTATTTCCTATGTTTTGCAATTAATTCTCCCAATGAACTCGATCTAAATACTGGGTTGCAGGGCTTGGTAGGAGTAATCTCAAATACTTCAGGGCCCAGAAGAGATGTGCTGTGTCATATTTCTCTCCTTCCTTGCAAACAGATGACGATGATATGGTTCTGCATTTGGAAATCTGAGAAGCTGCAGAGGCATCGAGTTGGTCTGCAGAGCAGGTAATGGCTAGCCTGGCAGGTGGGAGGTGCGTGTCCCAACCCCCCTCCCTCATTGATCTGTTTTATAAACTGGACAACTCTACTTTGATCTGCTTTCATACAAGAGTTCCTTTTAATCCAAATGGGTAAATGAATGGGTTTAAAGTTGTTCAGAAGAGAATGTCGAAACACAACCCAGAGAGAGGCTGGTGCAGCCTCAGCTAGGGCTCAGAACAGAAATCAGGGCAGGGCTCACGGACCCTGCCTGCCTGTCCAGGTCTCCCCTCTTCCAGGTCTGACCTATAAGGCTGCACAGAATGAGTCATGTCCTGGTGCCTGGCCCACCCAGGTGGACTCCAGACTTCCTCCTCAGTCTTCATTCCCTAATCTCACCCTCTTGATCCTCTCTGGACTATGTGGCCTTAGCAAGTGGTAGAAGTCTCTAGGAATCAGACTTTCTGCGATGGGGACCACCAAGGCGGCAGGTAAGCCCTCACTCCTCTCCTCCAGTGAATGGTGACCTCTCTTTCCCAAGCCCGTAAGCCTGAGGTCTCCAGAGTACATTCTCTTCCCTTCCCGACCCCACCATTTTCTCCTTCCAAAGATCTAGAGACTTTGCCTTCCCAGCGACCCTCAGATCTGTCCGTTCCCTCCAGTCTATCCCACGGCCACTGTCCTATTTTTGGCCCTCACTATGTCAGGCCCATCTGTACTTCCAGCTTCTTCCTTGGGCCACATGCCTCCCTCCAGTTCTCGTGAATGCTTCCCATGCTGGCCAGATGGGTCTTCAAATGCTGCTTTGAAAATGTCACTTTTCGGGCGCCTGGAAATGCTCAGTGGGTTAAAGCCTCTGCCTTTGGCTCGGGTCATGATCTCAGGGTCCTGGGATCGAGGCCCACATCGGGCTCCCTGCTCAGCGGGGAGCTTGCTTCCTCCTCTCTCTCTGCCTGCCTCTACCTACTTGTAATCTCTCTCTCTCTCTGTCAAATAAATAAATAAAATCTTAAAAAAAAAAAAGAAAATGTCACTTTTCTCAGAAAAATCTTTCCCACTTGTCTCAGGGTATTCAAATCCTACTGACTCACTTCTTTCTTATTTCACTCAATGAAGAGCTGAGCACTGGTGTTTCCCTGTTGACCACGGTGGGCCAAGCGAAGCCTGCATACATCCATTGTAAGTCAACAGGCAAAGCTGTTTTACGTGAAAGGGCAGATGCTGCTCTTCCTAGGTGACAAGAATCAGACGGTACTCAGGAACACACTCACTGTGGCAAGGCCCATCATCTATCCCATGAGCCGGAGCGCTGGAGCTAGGTGCCGGGGGCTACAGTCTAAGCACTTGGGGGTACCCCATGGGCAAACATGCCCATAACCCTGCTCTTAGGAGCATGTTATTGCTCTGGGAGCTGAAGGGAAGAAACCCTTCTGTCTTTGGTGTCTACGTCAGCCTCTGAAGGCAATCTCTTATGTGGAGCCGTCCAGTAATAAAGAACAACACAAATGTCATTTCTAGTACCTTTTCATTAACCGTGCCATCTTTGGAAGTCATGTGTGTGTGAAGACAGAGATTCTAAGTCCCATCTATTGAATCATGTTTGGGGTCATTTTTAATTGTTTGGATGAAAAGCAAAGGCCTGTTGAGGGCATGAGAACAAATTCTGGGGCTGGGGCCTCTGGAAGTCAGACTGTGATGGTTTCACACCTCACCATGCAATGGTCATGGCCTCTGAAGGGCCTGGCCCTCATACCTATGAAGGAGGTGTCCCAGCCTCATCATCATTCGGCCCAGCTCTGGGAGGAGCCCAGTTCCATGTGAAGACACTGTGAGAAGGCAGTGGTCTACAAGTCCGGAAGACAGCTATCCCCAGAACCTGGTCATACTGGCACCTTGATCTTGGACTCCTGGCCTCCAGAGGTATGAGGTGGCCCAAGCTGACTAAGACAAGGCATCTCCAACTGCCGTACAAGGAGGGCACTGGCCATGGTTCTGTATCTCTGCCTCAGCTCCCTGGTGCTCCAGGATCCCCCTCAGTGTGTGTGTTCTTACCTGCCCACCTGGATTAGAAGCCTTGCCGTTAGGACTCCGGTAATGGGTCGTGTACATATTTGTCCTCCTTGGGTACTAGCCAAATACATGTCTCACACTGTGAAAAGGAATATTTATTGTTTGATCAACTGGTCTGCCAGATGATGAGCCAAGTTGTACCTGGTAGGCTGAAATCATTTGTTTTGACTTTGGTTTCAGGATTGGCAAAGAAATATGGAGAATATTCCGCGCACACTTCCAGCTATTTTGAGATCTGAGAGCTGTTTCTTTTCTCCCGGAACGATCCGGAGAGTTACTTCTGCCCTTCACCTGGCCCGTGGACATAACATAGAGCAGCAGCTGCCAAATCCTAAAAGAAGTGCACTTTAATTGTCTTTGAACGGCAGGTGTTTTATCAATAAAACGAAAATCCCATTAAATTCTCCAGTACTTGACCAGGGTGCTTCACCCTGTACCCTTTGTTTAAAACTATTTAATCTCTTCTTAGAAAAAAAGGAGAAAATACTGGTTGAACCAAAAATGATTTCTTTCTGCTCTCCTGGTGTTCCTTTCTTTATTCTGCATGAAATTAATTTTGAAGTAGCTAAACTTTTCGGTTGCTGTTGCGTGGTTTAGTGCAAAAGCAAGATTTTTAATTAACAGTGATAACCTGGACTTGATCAGAAAATAAAGCCATTCCTGCTGAAGTGACCAGGGATTAACACTTTTTAATTGTTCTCCTAGAGAGAGTGTGTATGATGTAAAACAATCCGATAGTGCTTTCATTTGCATTTCTGATCCAAAATGACCCTGTGCTTAATTTGACCTGCTTGATGTAGGTCATTGAATCAATAGTTAGCTTTCTATTAAATTATAAAAATGAGGGCGCCTGGGTGGCTCAGTGGGTTAAAGCCTCTGCCTTCAGCTCAGGTCATGATCTCAGGGTCCTGGGATCGAGGCCCGCATCGGGCTCTCTGCTCAGCAGGGAGCCTGCTTCCTCCTCTCTCTCTGCTTGCCTCTCTGCCTACTTGTGATCTTGCTCTGTGTGTCAAATAAATAAATAAAATCTTTAAAAAAAATTATAAAAATGATTATTTGTTCAGACGATGTATTAGGGATATTTCAGTTATTCAACAGTAATGTTCAGAAATTTATTAACCATGATGTTAGTGGGTTTCTATCTGAACTTTGAAAATTCATTTTTTAAAACCATTCTGATGTTATTTCATTAAATTGCAACATGTGGCTTTAAAGCCACATGGCAAGCTCTTTGGGCAATGTCACGTGCCTGAGCCCCACGTCATTGATGCCTTCAGCTCGGGCTCCAGAAACAAAGGAGAAGAAAGCAATGACTTAATTGTTTCAGTAATTTGGGCAACTGTGTCCTTCCTCAGCAAGGCCAAATTGGCACTTGCAAAGTGGTCAAGATTGTTGACATTATAAAAGTTTTGCTCAGATTGTTTCTTTAGTTAATTTCTTGGAAAGCTTCTGCATTGTCAACTTTGCTGTTTTGAAATGACCCTGCACATCTTCCTGCAGGTGAGATTATATTCAGGTGCAAGTTATAGAGAGTACAATTCATAGAGCTAGTCAGGATTGACACTGTATTTAGTTTGTATAAAAATAAGTGTCACTAAGGAGGATTTGGGGCTAATGAACATCTTCAAAGACCTAGTATCATTCTTTGGTTTGTGATCCATCATCTCTGCTTTGTACTTTTTATTCTTAAGGTTCTAAGATGCTTGCTGCCGGTGCAGGCAGCTCCATATTCAGGTTTAGAGAAAGGGGGGGAGATTGTTCAATGAGCATAACATTTCAGTTATGTAAGATAAGTGAGCTCCAGAGATCTGCCACATGACATCATACATAGTTAGCAGGACCACGTTGTGCACTGAAGAATGTCAGAGGTAGATATCCGTCAAGTGTTCTTCTAACAATAGGAAAGAAAGAAGGAAGGGAGGAAGGAGGGGAGGAAGGAGGGAAGGAAGGAAGGAAGGAAGGAAGGAAGAAAGGAAGGAAGGAAGGAAGGAAAGAAAGAAGGAAGGTGGGAGGGAGGAGGGATGGGAGGAAGGGAGAGAGGAGAAAAGGAGGGAGGGAAGGAGGGAGGAAGAGAGGGAGGAAGGAAGGAAGGAAGGAAAGAAGGGAGGAAGGGAGGGAGGAAATAATGAATCTGGACCCAGGAAACAACTTTGGAAGTGATAAGTATGTCCATTACCCCAATGGTAATCAATTCTATAATTGATTTATCAATTACAACTCAGTAAAACTGTTAAAAGGATAGTCCAAAACTTTCTCTCAAGTTTCTCAAAGTTTCTCTCAAGTTTCTCAAAAGAAGAAACTTTCTTTTTTATCTTTTTTCCTTTTCTTTTCTTTATTTTTAAATATATTTGGAAAATGTAGTCCTCCCAGGAAAATCCACCTACCTCTCATAATCCAAAACTTTGCCACATGACTGCACCCAGCACAAAAGAGGCTTGGAATCAGCTTTCTGATCTCTAGAGTGGAGGAAGCAAAGGAGAATGACTGGAATGCTCTTTGGGTAGCAAATCCAGCTCTCTGCCATAGTGTCTTTCATGTATGTGGTATGAGAGGCATAGTGGAAAGTCAAATTGTGGGTTTGCCTCATTAGTTTGTTGACTTCATCTGAACAAAATTCCAATAGAAAAAAAACACCAATTCATTACTAGTTTACTGGAACTAAGAATAAAATGACATGAGCTGCATTGGGTTCAAATTCTGTGCTATCACCCGATACCTGTAAAATCTAGGCAAGATACTTAATGCCCATAATCCTCGGATTCTGTGTTGGTATAAAGGAGATTGTGCACTTGGTAGGTATCTTCAGAATCTCCGTGTGCATCGCTCCTTCTGCATGAACTCCTCTTCTGCATTCAATCTAGGCTCACCCAGAACTTTTGACCAACCAGACATGAAAGCAGCAAATGGGAAATCAGAAGTACCGTGTACACTTGTGCAGGGTTGAGGGTGATGCACTGGAGCTTCCATTCTGTGAAGAGGCTTGGCAAGAATGCCATTCTGGAAAGACAGGCACAGAGCCTCGCTGTTCCAGCGGAACCCAACATCTTGCCAACCTGCAAGATAAGTTCAGCCACGTGTATAAGCGCAGACTAGACCTGCAGAAGGTCTAAGCAACAAACCCACAGATATGCTTAAAAGACCCAGGCACTGTGGGCTTAAGCCACTACGTTTGTGCAGAAAAAGATAATTATACACCAGGTTTCCGGTGTTGCTCTGGGATGAATCGCAAGGATCGTGAGATCCCAGGCACAAAGCCAGCTCTAAAGAATACTAGCTATTATTACTGTTGTTGACATTGTTACTTTTTATTGCACAATGTAGATCCACGAAGAGAGCTGTCAATTAGAAAAAAACAAAACAAAACAAAACCCTGCAGCTAGTGTCTTAACAGGACAGTCTGTTTATCATGCGTGGTGCCGGACTTCTCTTCAAGACAATTATATCCTGGCTAATCCATTTAAGATAAAGAAACAATGCACTTATTACCACAGGCTATCAATAAATAATAAGGGACCCAACTCTAGGACACACATCGAGTAAGCGAGCAGTCAGAGAATCAGGAATTAATACAGGTTTTTGGAGAATGCTTTGTAAAATGCATCTCTTGATCAGGGTCTTGAGTGGAGGGATCTATTTTAATAATGTGGATGCTAATATCATCACTATCTACACTTGTGGAGGACTTACTCTGTTCCAGGCATAACAACAAACACTTTACAGGCATAACAACAAACACTTTACATGCAATTTCAGGTTTATTCCTTACCATAGCTTTATGAAGCAGTGTTATCCTACCCTTGTTTACAGACGAGGACAAGAATGAGAGAGGCACTTCCTGGTCTGCCTAGTGCTGCCCCCGGTCAGTCGCAGAGCTGAGATTGGATGCCACGGTAGCTGATTCCAACGCCAATCCTCTTTCTTTTTGCACGGAGGCTGGCGGAAAAATTAAATGTATTTACACTCTTCAGAAAACTCACTTCGAAGTTGAGAGGAGAGTGAATGGTTCCCACTGTCACATGTCTACCCTGATGTGTAGTCCAAAGGTCCTGAGGAAATGCATGAACAGAGAGTCATTTTTTTGTGATTAAAAAACATACACTGCATTTTTGTAAGGCAAAAGAATAAAAATAGCTAGCATGCACATAGCGTTTACTCTGCGTCAGGCACTGATCCTAGTGCTTTATGCATTCGGTACTTATTTTATTCCTCTCAACCAACATACGATGGTAGATTCTTTTATTTTCCCCACTTTATAGATAACATAACCAGATTCAGAGCAAGTTAAGTCAATTTCCAAGGTCACAGAACAGAAAAATAGTGGGTCGGGGGTGGAAACCCAGGTGGTCAATTTCCAAAGTCTATGTTCTATCCCCTCAGCAAAACAGGTGGTGTGAGGCCTTCCAGCCCAGAACTCAAACATCAGTGGATACAAAAAGTGAAAAAGCAAAGGCCTTTGTGCTCGGCCCAGAGACTGGGCGTTCCTTGTTACTGCAGCATGACCCAGCTCATCCTGGCTGATACAAGTGGCTGAGCAGAAGGCATCACATCTCCAACCTCCTTATGCTGTGATTCATCAGAATTCCCCTATATAATTTAATTTTTCCATGAAATGAGTTATTCTCAATTTCATGTAATCCCCTTATCCCATTTCATGCTATTCCTAATTGAACCGAGTCTCTGCACTACAGTACACACTATTTATTTCATTTTGCTGATGAATATAATGAAGCTAAGAGAGGTTCAGGAACCTTTTCAATGTTATACGGAAAGCCCCCAAATCTGGACTTGAATTCAGTTCTGTGTGATGCCAAAGTCCCTGGAGCATAAAGTTGTAGAGATCTAGGTGGCCTTTAAAGTTACTTAGCCTTCCAGTCTTAGAAAAGTTTCACCATATAATTTGTCCAGATAACGGGGACAAAATTTCCTCTGCAAAATTCTCTCCTGATTTTATAGCAGAAATAAAATTACATTTATTAAAAATAATGGTATTTAAGTGCCTCCAATAGAGTCTTTTAAGGCATTAAAAACTCATACAATTTGTATTTAGGCTTTCTAGAAGTCAGTTAAGATGAATTTTGTTTTTAAAAGTATTTCTATACATATATACATAATATATATTCTCCCTGGCCACCCCAACCAGTTCCCTCGTTCTTCAGTGAAAACACATTTCTAAATGATCCTCAGGGATGATTCCTTTTCTTTGTGGGATTTCACTGAACACAGAGAAGAGGAAAGGCAAAGTAAGTGTATAACCAAAGAGACCACTATGCTTGAGCATTATACAGATAAGAGCAAAATTCTACAAATTAATTCAGGTGTATAACTGCCACAATTTTCCACTGTTGTAAGCCATGATAAAGCCAACAATTTAGGTCAGAATCTATTTTGACATGAATTGTCTGAATAATTGTCTTGGCACTTCATTTCCCCGGAGCATATAAAAAGCCACAGAGTATTTTTTACTTTTATTTCAGCAATTAAAATGGTCATCCAAAAAAATCAGTAATTCAGTAGATAATGCAATGCCAGTGACAGTTAATTGAATTAATGGCATGATTGATTTTTTCCAAAGGCTAAATTTGTAAGTCTCATGACAGCATTTGCCTGAATCTTTAAACTTGTGCCGAAAACTCTAGAAAATTTGAATCCTGGACCAGGGATGTGCTCCTTGCTCCAAAGAGTTTGGAGTTCTCCTTGTGGATGTCATTCAAAGTCCTTCCAGCCCTAAGGTCTGTGAATTAATTGCCTTTGTTTGAGGCACAGTGTTTGGATGATTCTTAGTGGTAGCTGGTGATTAATATGGAGAATGTTGCTCCTCGTAAAAACAAACAAGCAAAAAATTGAAAGTGTGATTCTAAAGTCATGAGCCTGACCATCTTGTGTAATGAATTTCATCTGAAAACATTTCCGAAAGAAGAATTTCCTGATTCCTTCTCATGATATCTTTTGAATTTTAAACTGTGTGACTATCTTAGATAATGAAAAATTGAGGTTGAAATGAAATGAGCACAGTTTTGGATTACACATAGATGAATCTCTCTCACACACACATACACATGAGACTTTCTTCATATCATCGCAGGAAGAAACACACTTTTCAATGAACAAAGTCACGCATATTTTATTTTATTTTATTTTATTTTGTATTTTATTTTATTTTATTATTTTTACACAGCTCATGTTAATTTCTTGTCCGCACGATGCATTGGCTAGCATCTTCCCACATCTTCTGGCAGATGTTACTGCTCACTCCCTGGGAAATTGCCCCCACATTCATGAGGCATGAGCACTTTGGGACATGGTGTCGGTCAGAAGTCACCTTCTATCCCTTTCATTGTGTCCTCGTGATTGAAGCTAATTGAGGCAAATGGCAGGGTCACGGGACTTACAGTGAGTCCACGAGATCAGAGATGTTCTTCCACCCTCCCAAGCAGCTCATCCATCAGCCGTCAACGCCTTGTGTGAGCATCAGGGCTGCATGCCGAGCCGCACCTGTGCCTCACTCCACACACTCTACCCTCATTGCCTCGCGGTCCCCGGGCTTCTGTTTGTCCTACAGGTTCCCTCCTGGCCCTTCCGGATTTCCCACTGACCCCTCTTGGTAATCGGGCCTGCTGCTTCTTTGCAGATGGGAGAGTGCCTGCTGTTGTTTCTGCCACCATGAGGACAGCCCTGTGGGATGACTGGCGCTTTGCCACTTGTTGGGAATGTTGGGGAAAGGCCACCAGGTGATGACCCGTGCTTTAGGGATCCAGGGTCCCCTCCAGCCTGACACCTGAGTAACATGCACAGATGCTCTGTTCTTCTGCACCGATATTGCTGGATGGTAATACTTTCAACCTCAACAGAGTTTTGTGATTTTTTTTTTACTTTTTTAAAAAATACAACATTAATACAATTTGTCACTATTCTCTAAGGGACACTTACTATGCTGGGATTCTAGTATGTTTTACCAATTTAGTTGTTAGAATGGCCTCCAAGTGCCTTGATTTTAAAACCTTATTTGCCAGGTCTTTCGAGAGCTGGCTATAACCTGAGATTATTTTCATAATGGACTGCTTATATAATGTACTTCTTAAAAGCCAAGTGGTACTTATCACCTCGTTTTGCATACTGAGTGACATTTTTACCTTGGTATTAATAATCTAACATTATAATAAAAATAATAATAGCAAGGATTTGAAAATCCATTACAAATCTCCTTAAACCCAGGTGAACTCATTAACTCTTAGATGAAAAAAAATGGAATTAAAAAAACAAAGAGCTGATTTTATTCTGCCTGATATGATGACTTTGAGGAAGAGCTAGGAGTAGAAGTGTCAACTCCAGGGTGAGATTTGCTAGACTCACCGATTAAAACAGTCCGAGATTTAAAAATGGAAGCAAAGCAAGAAGCCCCCATCAGCTCAGAGTCAGACTGGTGAAGGGAAGGATGAGCTTTCTGCCTCTGCCGTCCTAATGGACGTGGAAGGAAGGGAATGAGAAAATGGGATAGATGAACCCCCAAATTACTACCAAAACATGCCAACAAGCTAGCATTTTCAAACAATTGGAACCCTATTGAGATACGCTTCCTGTCCTGTTTTGCCTTTGAAGTGTTGGCATCTCCATCAACAAGGGCTCTATGGGAGTGAATTCCGTGATCTGTGGGATCTCGGGACATTGAGGCACACACTTTACTAGGTGTAACGGGTTGAACTGGGTCAAATTCATAGGTTGAAGTCCTAATCCCACTGCCTGAGAATGTGCCTGTATTTGGTGATGGGGTCTTTTTGAGGGAACTAAGTCAAAAGTTGCCATTGGGGTGATCTCTAATCCAATCTGAGTGATGTGCTTGTAAGAATGGGCACACACAGAGGAAGAGGGCCACATCACAAAGTCGACATGTGGGGTGAGGTGAAGAGTGACAAAGGTTGCCAGGAAACGACCAGAAGCTGGCAAGAGGCGGCTTGCCTCCCTCAGAGCCTCAGTAGGACCTAGCCCTGGGTTTCAGACTTCTGGGCTCCAGAACTGCAAGACAACACCTTTCTGTTGTTTCTGCCACCCAGTGTGTGGGTCTTTATTCCGGCAGCCCCAGCAAACTCACTCACCGGGCAGACACAGAACCAAAGTCACGTGGGAGATAATCCAGTCCCATCAGAGCTCACAGTGACCTGAGGGAATGGTCCCCATGAAACACTTAGCAACGATACGAAGCAAATCATGGTCTGAAGGCCAGAGGAGTAATTCACACAATAAATGCTGTTAGAATTCAGACAACAGAAGAGAAGCAGAGACTAACAACCCCTAAAAGCACCATGCTATGTGAACGAGCAAGGCAAGGGTGTGGGTGGTCCAGAGCCAGGAAGCAGAGTCCATGGTTTTGGAGATGAACATTGGGGACGAAAGGTAAGGCTCTATCTCTGTATTGGCAATGGCCGTTGTGTGTCCTTACCGGCAAGGGGAAGAGACTTAAGTGGGGTAGAAAGGTACCCATGCGTAGGCAGGGTGCTTTCATGTGGACCAGGAGGTCATTTTTCACACTCAAACTGTCCAGGAGGTTGTGTGTTTACTCTACATTATATCCTAATTTAAACATCCATAGAGAAGCAAAAGTGCAAAATTTCATTTTGTTATTTCCACGTGACTCTACAGTGAGTATAAAAATGTAAAAGTACCAAGCAGGAATTACCCAGTGGAAAGTCCTTAGTGCATGTGGATGACTATCATTTGCAACCATGAAAAGAAAAATAAAATTATGAAAGAAAAGTGGATTTTATTCATAAAGATGAGAACACTTATTCGAATGTGTAGAGCTTATTTAAATTCAAATACATTTTCATTTTCAATATTCGATCACAAGTCATGTGAAAAAAAATTATTTAATAAATGACTTGGGTTTTCTTTAAATATAGCTTTGACCTGCTTTTGAGAGCTTTTTCTATCAGCCAATTTTCTATCAATGGGCATATCCGCTTGCTCATATTGGCTATGACTGATTACAGTCCACGCCACCCTTCCAAAAAGCTCATTCAAATCTACTTTTACTGCACAGAATTCAACATCACTAGAGTCTGACTTTCCTCTAAGGAAACTCCCAATATGTAAGTCTAAATATCAAAGGTAGAGACACCAGGCCATAGGGTAAAACCACAATGGAAATGTGACTCAACCTGAAATTCAAAAGTTGTAACAGGCCACAAAAGTGATTAGTTACCCCTAATCCTTGGCAAGATTTCTGCTTAGATATTCTGTAATTGTGCAACACATTGCAAATAATTGGCTCTTCTTTAAACTTCTTGTTCGCCGTGACTGCTGGACCCCTGAGATGGCATTCTGTGGCAGGGACCACACTTGGATGACTGACTTCTACACCTCGGTCTGCCCCAGTAAGAAACGAGGAGTTTCCTCTAGGTCAGGTGTGCCGATTAATGATATCCATTTTATACTGTCCCTTATTGAGTTGAAAGTTGAAAGCAAGTACTTCTATTGTGATCGCAGGAATTAAAAATATAGATAGAAAGGGTGATGTCACCTTTTGAAATGGGCATGGGACTAATTGGATAGAGATCTGATAAAATAAGAATCTGCTTAAATTGCACGTAGATCCTCAAACTAATGAAACCAACATAAGACTGTAGGAGACGTCCTATTCCCTAGAAAATGATCACCTGTTCATAACTGGTTTTCCCCAATGTGTAGGTCGCCATTTTGGCAATATCCACTCTGCCTATCAATATTTGTCTTGTTTTAGTAGGAGTATTTGCAGTTCAGTTGGATTCGGGGTCTTGATCCAAATTGAAGAGGGGCACTGTTTCTCATGATGAGCGCCATGCATCCACTCACCTTTGTCTCAGAAATTCATGACAAATTTTATTTCATTTTCACCCCAGTTTTATTGAAGTACAATCAACCAATAAAAGTGTGTATGTTTACATGATTTCACTCACATGTGGAATTTAAGAAAGAAAACAAATGAACAAAGAAAAAGAGAGAAACAAGGAACCAGACTCTTCACTCTAGAGACCACACGGCTCACCAGAGGGGAGGTGGGGGGAGCAGTAGGGGTGACGTAGGTGATGAGGAATAAGAGGACACGTATCTTGATGAGCACTGAGTATTGTACAGAGTTGTTGTATCTATGTTGTACACGTGAAGCTAATATGCCATTGTATGTTAACGATACTGGAATGCAATTTTTTTTAAAAAGCAGGAAAAATGAAAAAAAAGGTATATATTTAAGATGTATGACATGAGGGCTTGACATATTAAAGAATGACTGCCACAATCAATCAATCAATTAATGATTAATTAACTGAATAAGGTATCTATCACCTCACAAAGTTGCCTGTGTGTGTGTGTGTGTGTGTGTGTGTGGTAAAAACACTTAAAATTTACCCTTTTGGCAGATTTCAAGTATACAAACCAGTATTATTAACTCTAGCCACCATGCTGTCACCAGATCCTCAGAATTCGTTCATCTTGTAACTGAACATATGTACCCTTTGAGCATCTCCCCATTTCCCCACACCCAGTCCCTAACAACCAGCACTCCACTCTCTGCTTCTGGGACTTTGACATTTTTGACTCCACATATAAGTGAGATCATACAATATCCATATTCCTGTGTCTGGTTTATTTCATTTAGCATACTCCCCTCCAGGTTCATCCATTTTGTGGCATAATTTTGGTTTTTATGGCTGAAATAGTATTTCATTGCATGTAAATGCCATATTTTCCTTATCTATTCATCCATTGGTGAAAACTCAGGTTGCTCCCATGGCCTTAGCTATGATGAATGATGCCCCGACAAACATAGGTATGGATTACTCTTCAGAGATAGTGGTTTTATTTCCTTTGATGTATATCCAGAAGTGAGATAGCTAGATCATACAGTAGTTCTGTTTTTAACTTTTTGAGGAACTTCCGTAGTGTTTTCCATAATGTCTGTACCAATCTATATTTTCACCAACGGAGGATTCCCTTTTTTCCCACATCCTCTTCAACAGTTATTTCCTGTCTTTTTGATAATAGTCTCTCCAACTGGTGTCAGGTGATCTCTCGTTGTGGTTCTGATTTGCATTTCCCTGATGATTGGTGATGCTGATCACCTTTTCAATTACCTATTGACCATTAGTATGTCTTCTTTGGGAAAAAAAAAGTCTATTCCAGTCCCTTGACTACTTTTTAATGGGGTTATTTATTTAGTTAGTTAGTTAGCTCTAACTCAATAGCTTATAACTCAATTAGAGTTCTTTATGTGTTTTGAATATTGATGCCTTCTCACACATACAATTTGCAAATATTTTCTTCCATTCTGTAGGTTGCCTTTTCATTCTGTTGATTCTTCGGCTCCACAGAAGAAACCTTTTAGTGTGGTGTAGTCCCACTTGTTTATTTTTGCTTTGGGTGCCTGTCCTTTTGATGTCATCTCATGTGATATTTTAGACACTGAGGATGAGCGACTCTTGGCTATTCCAGAGCTCTGTCAGGAAACTCTCCTCCATCAACTACAAAGATAGGAACCATTGCAAACCATAGTGCAAATCATGTTCTGATATTCATCTTTGGAAGTGTTTTTACCTCATGGTCATTTATCTAGGAATATCTTATTTGAAAACACAAGCAGCAGCCTTACCAATAATTTGGAAATCGCCTTTAAATCCAGTCACTAGGGTGCCTGGGTGACTCAGTTGGTTAAGTGTCTGCCTTCAGTTCAGGTCATGATCTCGGGGTCCTGGGATCAAGCCCCACATTGTGCTCCCTGCTCAGTAGGGAGCCTGCTTCTCCCTTTTCCTGTGCTACTCCCCCTGCTTGGGCTTTCTTTCTTTCAACTAGATAAATAAATAAAATCTTTAAAAAAATCCAGATACTTTCTTTTCTTATATTTTTGTGAAACAAGCTTATTGTGAGTTGGGTGACATAATCAGTCTCAATTCATTTAAATGCTGACTTTCAGTTGCAGCTCTAATTTTAACAACACCCTAAGCAGAGGTTCCTAGACATTCTGGGGAGACACACCCATCAGTAAAAAGTCAGTCATAAATATCCAAAGTCATTAATTTTTTAATTTGTAAGTTAGAGATGTGGAAGTCTTTGAATATATTTTCAGCATTAAAAAAAATACACAGAAACATCAAATGAAACTGTGAATCCGGCAAGCAAATATGGAAGTGGAGGTTCTAACAGCTGTCCTCGTACTGAGATTCATCACTTCCTGCAGTCTTTGGGGCACGTGCACCCTGCTTTGGAGACCCCTGAGCTAATCGGAGACCTGGGAGCTTCCGGGAGGTCCTCATGGGGAAAATGAAGTGGTCCTTCCCCTCTTTATGACCCTGCCTGAGTGAGGATGCTTCGGAAGTAAAGCCACCTTGGGTAACAGTAACTTTTAAATATTCATTAGTATGATTCATTGTAATGTTTATTACTTTGAAATCACAAAGGATGAATTATTTTCTTCTAGGTAGAGCACAGCTACAAGAAGACGTCTGCCATAATCACAAAGGGGCAGTAATGGATTTTGTATCAGGGCCCATAAATGAGATCACCGACACATGAGCATGAATAAATCTCTTACGTTGGAAGAAGATGGGGACCAGGGTTTATTGATTACCTACCATGTGGCAGGCATGATTCCAGATGGCTCGAATGTGTGGAAAGAGATATGACCGTATAGCTTTTACCTAAAATGTTTGGTACCTAGCAGATGCAATTGTTGTCTTTCTCATGGAAGCATCAAAACCACATGGACAATTAGGCATCGGTATCCTGACTGTGTACAAGTGGGTCACCTCAGGATAAGAGATGTTTAACAACTTGGCCATGGTCACACCAAGGAAAAGGCAGAAGAGGCCTTTCTGATTCCATAGCTCCTTCCCTGGGGCTTTTGTCTGTGTTTTCTTCAGTCCTGTCACTGGTTAACTATGATGGGCCTCGCCAGCTGGTTTGGTCATATCACACGGAAAATGATGGTGGATGGTGTTCCCATGACCAGACCCGCAGGGAAGGCAAGTATGCTGTGTTGTTCGGGGCTGCAATCACAAGGTGGGCATTGTAATTCCATTCAAATATCCAACGCATGCTTTAAAATGAACGACCTTTATTGCCCCTTTTGGAGACCTTTTTGGAGAGTGGGCAGCAATGGGCTTATGATGATTATATTTGAAGATCCTCTAGGAGAATGGATTTCTTTCAGTGTTTAGTTGTCTGTCATCTGTATTAGCCATCTATCGGTGTCCCTCCTAAAACAGTCAAATATACCATCTACCTGTTTTCTAGGCAGAGTTCTTTCTCTTTACCAGGGGGTCGATACACTGTGTACATACACACTATTTTATTTGACTTCTCCCACTTATCATACAAAGAAGACCTTTTCTGTGTTATGGAAGAACCTTGAAAAATGTAATATTGAATGGGCATGCAACCTTCCAATACGTGGTTGTATCAGTTTAACCAACAATTGCTTTTTGTGGTTGTTTCCATTTTTTTAACCATAAATAACAAAGCAAGGATAATAAATTACTATGGAGCAAATTGTGTCTCCTCAAAATTTCTATATTGAAGTTGTAACCAACAGTGTGTCTGTCTTTGGAACAAGCAAGTAAAGTCAGGTTTCAGTGAGGGCAGCTTCCTCCCCACGCTCAATGAGAAGGAGGCTTCGGGAAGCCAAGAAGGGGGCTCTGGGCAGACACCTGATTTGCAATCTGCCGCTGCCATCTTGATCGGGGACCTCCAGCTTCCAGAGCTGTGACAGGTGCATGTCTGCTGTCTGTAAAACTTCTGTCTGTGTTATTTTGTTACTCTAGCCTGAGTTCACTAACATCATACCTTTATGCATGAGGCCCCCAGCCTGTGTCTGCTCATGTTCGTGCTTCAGTATCCCATCAGACCTCACTTAAAAGCAGAAGTTCAAAGATAAAATAATTAAGAACTCAGGATGGTAACAGCAGAGCCTGAAACAGGCGGGGGCCTTCCCGAGCACCCACCCCTGTGATTTCACAGGCCCTCCTCCAGGGACTGGGCCCTGACTCCCGGCAGCTCGTGGGGGATCCCGGTGCCAACACGGGGGCCTTGCTCACTATTATTTGTCCCCACCATGAAGTGCGCCTGCCCCAAGTAGACATGCAACAGATGTCTGATGTTGGTAACTGTGTTGGCCCAGGTGTAACAGACACTTAGCTGTACTTTAAAGAACTCTTTGGATTAAAACACTTTTTCAGTGGTTGTTCTATAATTCTAGATTGAGAAATAACCAGAGAATCACAGAAGTCTAAAGCTGGAAGGAATTTTCTGTCTGGCGGTTTCCAAGCGTGTTTCCATTTGATATTTTCTGCGAGCTGCAGAGACAGTCCTTCGAGGCACAGTTTGAAGGAGGCAGTTTGTAGGTGACACAGAGAGCCCCCTAGCCCTCCCCTTCCCTGAAACATAATTTGAAAACTAGTGATCTGGTCCAGAAATGTTTATCTAAAATTTTTACCTGCTGCCCTCTTAGGGATCCTCAAAAATGACAATTCCAAATTAAAATAAACAACAACAACAAAAAAGCATTTAAAACTAGGGTTTTAAAACCATGGCAAGATACACAGTGGGTGTTTGCACATGAAGTATTCACCTGGCCAGATCTCAAGAATCAGGAACTAACCGTGTAGGCGTGAATGTGCTGTTGGGCTCCAGAGGGATGGTTACATGTGACACCGTTTGACCTCCCCGTGGAGACGGTAGTGGGAAGCACACAGGTAAGGACAGTGCAGGGAGACCTTGTGGTCTCAGTGAACAAGGACTGTGCCTTCCACTTGCGTTCAAGGGTTCGTGGCTCCTCCCCAACTTCCTTCCCTGTCTCCCTGCTGCTCCCCTTGCTTTATGGGGCTCCTGTTATCAGTATCACTTGTCTATTAAATGAGATCAGGTCAGTTCCTGCATGTTCACCACCCAGCAAACTTGCCAAATCACTCCCAGCAAGCTGGCATTGTGAGGCATTCTGTTGTTTTTCAGGTGTTACATTGTTGTGAGATAGCTCATTGCTTTTATAACTTTATGGGTCCATTCATGCTACAGTGTGAGAGTGCTTCCTGGGCGTGTCACAGTCTACTCAATTTCAGGACAGTTGCAAAGGTGAGTGAGACAGGGTCATAACCTCCCATTAGGACTCGAGGTAGCCTGGGACTCAGGCACAAAGGAAGGAAAAATAATGTGTATTCCAACTATGGTTTCAAATGATCATAGCATTAAAGAAAACACCCTAATTTTCTCTTAATAGCCAAATTAAAAAAAATTGAAGAAGGGTTTTAACTATGTACAATATAATGCTTTAAAAATCATTATTTTAGGACCTCAGAATGCAGTAAGTTAAGCATATGTGTTCTGCATTTATTTTTTTCTGTTCTAACATTTTTAGGAAAAGTCATTTGGCTTCTAAAATGTTACCAAGTAAAGTTGAGTCAAACACAGGTTTCAATGAATTTTATCATTAAGTATAAATAGGTAACAAAAACATATTTAAAAAAAAGGTTACGATTTGCACAGTTAATGAGAAAAGAGGAACCAACAGAAGATTATAGAAACCACAATCAAGGTTTTGAAAATTTAGCTTAAAAGTCCTACCAGGAGATAAAAAATATATAAGTATACTTGTTTTATATACATATATAAAAAAATAGAATTCCTCCTCCCTCCACCTCCTCACTCTCTATTCTTCTTAGAATTCTTATGTTAAGTTTACATGGTTCCCCTTCCAGTATGTTTATTTACAACACTGTCACTGTTTCCATAGTTATGCAGAATGTCTGTTTCCATAGCAACACTCTTGGTTTCCTAAACAAATAGTATCACAGTGTTAATCTTGTTTCAGTGTTATTGTACTTTGTTATTAGATACAAAATTCAAAAAATAATTTAAGCAGGGTTTGAAACTAGGTGGGTTGGTTTTATTGCCTGGTGCTTTCTATATTAAATTTCAATTTCATATTAAAATACACATCCATTTGAAAAATAGTGGGGATTTTGCATAATAAACATGATACCAATTTTATTCACTAGTTATAAAACACTGTAATTTAATAAGAGGGTGTTCCAATACATGAGCAATATACAGGGAGAGGTTTACCATCTTCAGATTAAAGTGATGGTTTTTCAGTTGGCCTGGGTGATTTAGCGTCCCCAAATCTCTAAAGTCATTTATAATCTACCCGCAGCAATATTTCCCTTTGCCATTTTTGCATTTTAAGTAATTTCTACGCATTCTGTCTTTTATTTTGTACCCTGAGGAACAGCTGCAAAATAGACTTCAAGGGAATTTTACTACTTCCTTTTCCACCGATTGAAAAAAAAAAGGAGAGAGAGAGAAAAATGAGTAGGTTTTTGTGCTTTTTGTCATTACATTTGCTTTCTGTTACCCTCCGTTTCCTCTCTTGGGAGTAGATCTTTTGGACTCTTTCAGAAATGGGACTATGCCTCCACTCCAGCTCCTGAGCCTCCCGCGAGCCCTGAAGGAGATCACCAACGTGGGGCTATTTCTTTTATCTTTCAGAAGTAAGAGGTGCTCTGTGACAATCCCACAGCGCTGCCGTTTCCTGCAGATGTCTGGAAGAGGGCTGCTGGGCAAGCACATCTGGGTCTTGGCCTCCTGCACTCTGCCCCACTTCATTGGGCATTTCAGAAACCTGCCTCTCACTTTCTGTTGGAGTCTGTCTTCAAGAACATATTTAAATGACTTTCCCTTTCCGATGTGGCTGCCTAGAATCTCCTGTGTCCCTTTCAGTAATCAAATGTGGCACCCTTCCATCTTTCAGAAGTGGAATAAATCTGGGAAGACGCAAAATTACATCAATTCAAATTGTCATCAACCAAATTCTGTTCAGTGGCTTTGAATCTTCTAGGACCCTAAGGATCAAACTGATTCAGTTCTATCAGGAAAAATGTGGAAACTTTATCACAACTGGTTATCAGAAATAGTTAAATACCCTGGTCAGAAACTTAGGGGTTTATATATGAATGAATTTAGAAGCTGGCTGTTTTATGTAACCATCAAAATTTACAATATAATTAATGTTTCAAAATTCTCTGAGAAAGTGTGTTCTCATTTCTTTTTGTTAGGCTGACAGAGTAACACATCCAGTGAATTTTCTCAGATAATCTTATGTTTCGTTTCTGTTCTCTTGTATGTCAGAACCCTGTTGGCATTTTATTTATTATATGTTAATAGCTATGTTTCTTGAAAAGGAAACTTTTAATGGCATTTCACTCTTCTCGGAGATTATATTTTTTAAAAGGAAATTGTATCTGAAAGGTCTAAAAAAAACCCCACCAGGGCTTTCTAGGGGATTTTGTCACTCGTGTTTTCGTTGCTTATGATCTCATTGTCGAGGACTGTATAAGCTTCTAAGAATCAGTGGGTTGTGGTTTCTAATAAATACATGCAAACAGAATTATTTTCACTTTTATTCATATGCTAAATATATTCACCCAACTGGCATTGACCTCATAATACATCATGACAAATCTATTTGCCCTTTTCAAAAATAACAATACAATTGTAATAAAATCAATTCCTTTCGGAAAAGAAGGCAGCCGGTTTTCTCACAGTGGCTTGCCTGCCCCAGAAAATACCCTAAGTATCAATGAAAAATCACATAAACATATAAAAAATGTGGATGAAAACAGTATCATACTCACACAGTGAGGAGCAGGAGAGCTCGTGAAAATTAGGCACTTACTACCTGGCACATACCAAGTGTTCAATAAATATTACATATTGCTATTAGTCCTGGCTCTTATCTCATTATTTATAATCTCATCTCGTTATTTGTAACAAGCAGGACAACTGTAGCAAACACCTTCCCCATCTCTCTATGCATGTGTTACGATAGGAATGTACATATGCATATACATAATTTTTTTCTTTGAGGGAGGGCCCTTTCATAGATGATGATTTCAGATAATTGTGGGGAAAACCTGACACAGTACAATAGAAGGAGATAATGCAAATATTCTCCGAAAGGCTGTAATTACTATAATTTGAATGTCCAATTCAAGCAGATTACCCTTCTTAGGGTTGTCTGATCATAGACTGTCATAGGTAAGATTAGGATTTATAAAGGAACTTTTTCTTTTCTTTTTTCTTAAGATTTTATTTATTTGAGAAAGAGAGAGCAGAGTGAGAGAAAGAGAGAGCAGGAATGGGGGGAGGGTGGGAGAGGGGCAGAGGCAGAGGGAGAAGCCTGCTCCCTGCTGAGCAGAGAGCCTGATGTGGGACTCTATCCCAGGACCCTGGGATCATGACCTGAGCTGAAGGCAGATGCTTAACCTACTGAGGCACCCAGGTGCCCCAGGAAACTTTTTTCAAATAAAAGAGCAGAGTATCTCAATGGAGAAAAAACAGTCCATGCCTATAACACACACATTCAAATGAGTGTATATACTTCTGTGTGAAAAGCATGTATAGCTTCCCTCTAAGCATATTGATTAAAAATCACTCGTATCCAGTTGTGTGATTGCTTGTGTTACATGGTATGAACATGGAAGTACTGTTTTCATAGAACAAAGAAGAAGGCAAACTTAGGAAAAAGTTGGAGGTGAAGTCAGTCCACCGTTCTAAATTACCAAAACCAAACCTACCATTGGATGGATGGTTGGTTTTCACTTAGGGAGGTTAGTAAGCCTCTCTCTTTTGCTTGTTCTGGGTAATCACGAAGGGGCACACACAAGGAAATTCTCCATTATTCTGTGGGGCTTTTCCATAGTTTATTTATGTAAGGTGATACTCAGAGTATTTTCCCTGTATAAAAATACATCTTGATAGTTATCAGCTTTGCTAAAAATGCACAGCAGCAGAGGAAGGAGAAAGCTGGGGAGACTCGGAAGAAACAGCAGCTGGAGACATCCCAGGAACATGATTAAGGACATTAACTCAGCTGTCAGATGTCTGGGTTCAAATCCAGGCTCAACGCTTCATGAGCCGTTTGATTTGGAGAAAGTTCCCTAGTTTCTCTGTGCCTCAGATTATTGACTCATCTTTGTAATAGGGATGTAATGGTACCTATTCCAAAAGGCAGTTGTGGGGATAAGCATAACAGTGTACACTAAGTGATTAGCGCTGTGCCTTATACATAGGAATCAATACATGTTAGTGGTTATTGGAAAATGAATCATGTTTCCTATAACTGCCATTGAGACCATTAGTCATTTACAACAGTTTTATGAGCTGCTTCCTACTTTGCCAAAGCTGATTATAAACTTATTACAGTTTGATCCTGTCATGTTGGCAAACATGTAGCCAGCCTGAAGCTTCTTAGTCATGTGAAGATCTCAGATTCTAGAAAGAACTGAGTCATCCATCAGGTACTCTTCATTCAGAAAGGGGCTGTGATCATCAGGAATTTTAAGATAAAGTCCAGACAGCTTAGACGTAAAATAGTTCTTAAACTCGGGGTTTCACTTTATCAACAGAATTCCAGTAGTAAACATTCAGCCAATGGATTTAGCCCCCTTGGCTGCCATAAAATACCACAGATCAGGTGGCCTGAACAACAGCTTTATTTTTTCATACTTCTGGAGGTGCAAGTCTGAGTTCAGGGCACAGGCAGATTCAAGGTCTGGTTCATAGTCGGCAGTCTTCTGTGTCCTCACCTGGCCTTTCTTCCATGTGTGCTAAAAGAGAATGAGTGTGGCTCTACGTTCCTCTTCTTGGACCCGGGCCCTGCCCATGTAACCTAATTTCACTTTGCTCCCATAAAAAGCCCATCTCCAAATGCAAGCATACCGCAGTTCGGGGCTTGACCAAATTTTGGAGAGACACAAACGCTCAGTCCCTAGCACCAATCTGTAGGGTTGTTTCTCTGTTTCTTCTGCAGACATATTATACATCTAGAATAATGTGATAGCATTTCTGTCCTGCGCTCCTCCTCCAGTCCCACCTTCCTGTCCTCGGTCCTTCCATGTCCCCACCTGGACTTTCTCCTGGTCCATGGTCCTGCTGTACGGCAGGTGGAAACTGTGGGGATGCCCTCAGGGACTTCTGTCTGATAACTTTTAATGTCAAACAACTGTACTTTTATTCGATGTCTTGTAGATCATCTGCTCATCTGTCACGTTTTGCTCGTATGAGTCTTTGTGATGGTTGACAGGCGTGAGTCTCCACTCCCCCCTCAGGGTTCCCTGTGCTTTCTTGGTTGGTTTTGATGACTGCACTCACTCTCTTTCTCCTGGGGAGGGAACTCTGGTCTGAGAAGCAGCATATAGGTTTGGTGTTAGCCTTTGTCTAATGAAGATTACCACAGAGCCTCCTTGAGGTCATTAGGCCAAGAAGTGCCAAGCCTTTCGGATGCTAGCCACGAACAGTTTGGATGCCAAAGGAAGCTGACTAGAAGGCGGGCTTGTGAAGAGATGAGCAGGACCTAGTAGGTGGTGAGTGAGGCAGGGCAGGCAGGAGGAGAGGTGAACCATGAAGCAATTGCTGCCCTGGGGGGGGGTGGGAGAGCTCAGCAAATCCCACAGTTTGCTCTGAAACAGGCACAGTGTCTCCGAGATGTTCCCAGACAAACTAAGGATGCACAACTTGGTGGCCTGTGGGCTGTGGAGCCTGGCACCCACTCAATGGGAATTTGACTGGTTGGTTAGGAACACCCTGCTGTGGATTTTATTGGTCAGTCCATTTTTTGGCCATGTACTTCGTGAAGCTGTTGGTTAAGGACAATTTTGAGAGAAAATTTTGTGCATAAAGCCTGGGACCCCACTTCTCAAACAATGGCTTTTCTGAATGGTAATCATAGTTTCTAAAGTAACTTTAAAGGATCAACTCGGAGGCAGAGAACATTCCAGTTGTTTAGACAGTGAGCATTCAGCATGAAGGGCTGGCAACTACCGATAAGGTGGCCAATGGGACAACGGAGAGGGAAAAACACAGAACTGACATCTGCGTAGGGAACAGTCACACCCCCAGGGCCAAGGGAATGAAGGGAAGAGCTCCAAGTTGGGGCTCCTGAAGCCAGGAACCAAGTCTCTGGCAGGGTGTCTGTGGGACTGGGGCTGGTGTCATGGTTCCAAGGACTGGGAGACCCAGCGGCTAATAGAGAAGCATCATCCCTGCTTACCACAGCTATAGAGACAGGAGTCACAAGAAGCCCAGAGGGAGCCCACAGGAAGCCTGGGGGTTGGGGGTCTCTTTCTTCTCCAAGCCCACAGGCTCTGGCAAGTGACTCTCTGGCCAGGCTTGCCCAGGCTTTGGCACACCGGCCAGCTCAGCATCACAGAGCCTGGGATGGAGGGAGTGGAGCAGAGCCCCTCAGGTGATGTCCATTACGATTGTGAACATTTTCCTGGAGAGCAATGTCAGCAGACACACTGATTTGTTTTCCCTTAATAAAAATCATAAGGGCCAGGCCCTCTTCCCACTTTGAATCATGCAGCTGCTTTCTGACAAAATGACCGGTGGTCTATGAGATGTCCCTGATGTAGAAGTAGAATAGTCTTTTCACATGAATGGCAGGTTATTAACACTGTTTTGACCGCGGGGTGTAGCACTGGTCTGTGGTTTGGAAGGACTGACAAGGGGCTTAGCTTTGCGGATGCAAAAGATGGATTTAGATGGATGTTCTTCAATTATCAATAAGTCTTTGATTTTCTAAGGTGATTTTCTTGCAAAGGAATCTCTGATATTCTTTAATAAAAATGGATGCAATGTTGGAATGTGGTTCTAATATGCATGCAAATCAGAGAAAGATCAGAGACTGTGGTAACATGGGAAAAGTCCAAATGATTGGGTTCAGGAAAGAGCAGAGAAGGAAGAACCAGATACAAAACGGAACAAGGGAGGGTGAAGGAAGCCAACACAGAATCCTGCCGTCGGGCTGGGGGTTTGGCCAGTTACCGGGATGTGGTTGACGGTCACCTGCAGGAACAGACCCCTTTTCAGGCTCAGGAGGACTGCTTGGGATTGTCACCCCTCACCAGGGGCAGAGCCTGAAGACCCTGCACCTGTACATGTCCCAGCACAGGACCCGCAGGTTAGGCTACCTGGGAAACCCCGCCCCTCCTGCCTTAGGACCGCTTTGGCCACTCCTAGACAACCAGGAAGCTCAGCGGGTTGAGTTCTTTGCAATTCCTTACAGAAAAGGGTCTGAGACTCTTTTTGTTTTTCTTGAAATACATACTGATTCTTTTTTCTGTCATATTTATCTTTCTGTACGTAGGCATGGGCAATTTCCAAAAATTAGAGTTGCTTCTTTTTTATAATTATGCCTTTATGCTGTAGGGATTTATAATAGTTACATTCTGTTCTGTAATCCTGATATTCTTTCCATATTTAAATGGATTCTGCCCACCACCAACTAGTCTTTTTAAAAGGGCTTCTCTATTTCTGAATTTTTATATTATTAACATATAATGTATTACTTGTTTCAGGGGTACAGGTCTGTGAATCATCAGTCTTACACAATTCACAGCACTCACCATAGCAACTACCCTCCCCAATATCCATAACCCATTCACCCTATCCCTCCCCCTCCCAGCAACCTTCAGTTTGTTTCCTGAGATTATGAATCTCTAATAGTTTGTCTCCCTCCTGAACCCACCTTGTTTCATTTTTTCCCTCCCTACCCCACACGACTCCCCGCCCTGCCTCTCAAATCCTTCGTATCAGAGAGGTCATACGAGAATTGTTTTTCTCTGATTGACTTATTTTGCTGAGGATAATACCCTTTAGTTCCATCCACGTCATTGCAAATAGCAAGATTTCAATTTTTTGATGGCTGCATAGTATTCCATTGTATATATACCACATCTTCTTTATCCACTCATCTGGACATCTAGGTTCTCTCCATAGTTTGGCTATTGTGGACATTGATGCTATAAATATTCAGGTCCACGTGCCCCTTTGGATCACTACATTTGTATCATTAGGGTAAATACCCAGTAGTGCAATTGTTGGGTGGTAGGGCAGCTCTATTTTCAACTTTTTGAGGAACCTCCATACTGTTTTCCAGAGTGGCTGCACCAGCTTGCATTCCCACCAACAGTGTAGGAGGGTTCCCCTTTTTCTGCAGCCTCGCCAACATCTGTTGTTTCCTGACTTGTTAATTTTAGCCATTCTGACTGGTGTGAGGTGGTATCTACTGTGGTTTTGATTTGCATTTCCCTGATACCGAGTGATGTGGAGCACTTTTTCATGTGTCTGTTGGCCATTTTAATGTCTTCTTTGCAGAAATATCTGTTCATGTCTTCTGCCCACTTATTGATTGGACTATTTGTTCTTTGGGTATTGAGTTTAATAAGTTCCTCATAGATTTTGGATACTAGCCCTTTATCTGATATGTCATTTGCAAATATCTTCTCCCATTCTGTCAGTTGTCTTTGGTTTTGTTGACTGTTCCCTTTGCTGTGCAAAAGCTTTTTATCTTGTTGAAGTCCCAATAGTTCATTTTTGCCCTTGCTTCCCTTGCCTTTGGCGATGTTCCTAGGAAGAAGGTGCTGTGGCTGAGGTCGAAGAGGATGCTCCCTGTGTTCTCCTCAAGGATTATGATGGATTCCTATCTCACATTGAGGTCTTTCATCCATTTTGAGTCTATTTTTGTGTGTGGTGTAAGGAAATGGTCCAGTTTCATTCTTCTGCATGTGGCTGTCCAATTTTCCCAACACCATTTGTTGAAGAGACTGTCTTTTTTCCATTGGACACTCTTTCCTGCTTGTCGAAGGTTAATTGACCATAGATCTGAGGGTCCATTTCTGGGGTCTCTACTCTGTTCCACTGATGTATGTGTCTGTTTTTGTGCCAGTACCATACTGTCTTGATGATGACAGCTTTGTAATAGAGCTTGAAGTCTGGAATTGTGATGCCACCAACGTTGATTTTCTTTTTCAACATTCCTCTGGTTATTGGGTATCTTTTCTGGTTCCATGTAAATTTTAGGATTATTTGTTCCATTTATTTAAAAAATTGATGGTATTTTGATAGGGATTACATTAAATGTGTAGATCACTTTAGGTAACATAGACATTTTCACAATATTTATTCTTTCAATCCATGAGCATGGAACGTTTTTCCATTTCTTTGAGTCTTCCTCCATTTCTTTCATAAATACTTTATAGTTTTCTGAGTACAGATTCTTTGCCTCTTTGATTAGGTTTATTCCTAGGTATGTTTTGGTTTTAGGTGTGATCGTAAATGGGATCAACTCTAATTTCTCTTTCTTCTGTCTTGCTGTAGGTGTATAGAAATGTAACTGATTTCTGTGTATTGATTTTATATCCTGACACTTTATTGAATTCCTGTATGAGTGCTAGCAGTTTTGGAGTGGAGTCTTTTCAGTTTTCCACATAAAATGTCATATCATCTGCAAAGAGTGTGAGTTTGACATCTTCTTTCTCAATTAGGATGCCTTTTATTTCTTTTTGTTGTCTGATTGCTGAGGCTAGGACTTCTAGTACTATGTTCAATAGCAGTGGTGATAGTGGACAGCCCTGCTGTGTTCCTGACCTTAGGGGAAAAGCTCTCAGTTTTTCCCCTTGAGAATGATATTCTTTGTGGGTTTTTCACAGATGGCTTTTATGATATTGAGGTACGTACTGTCTATCCCTACATTGTGAAGAGTTTTGATCAAGAAAGAATGTTGTACTTTGTCAAATGCTTTTTCAGCATCTATTGAGAGGATCATATGGTTCTGGTTCTTTCTTTTATTAATGTATTGTATCACGTTGATTGATTTGCAGATGTTGAACCAACCTTGCAGCCCAGGAATAAATCCCACTTGGTCATGGTGACTAACCCTCTTAATGTACTGTTTTATCCCATCGGCTAGTATTTTGGTGAGAATTTTTGCATCCATGTTCGTCAAAGATATTGGTAATTCTCCTTTTTGATGGGGTCTTTGCCTGGTTTTGGGATCAAGGTAATGCTGGCCTCATAAAATAAGTTCAGAAGTTTTTCTTGCACTTCTATTTTTTGGAACATTTTCAGGAGAATAGGTATTAATTCTTCTTTAAATGTTTGATAGAATTCCCCTGGAAAGCTGTCTGGCCCTGGGCTCTTGTTTATTGGGAGATTTTTGATGACTGTTTCAATCTCCTTACTGGTTATGGGTCTGTGTAGGTTTTCTATTTCTTCCTGGTTCAGTTTTGGTAGTTTATATTTCTCTAGGAATGCATCCATTTCTTCCAGATTGTCAAATTTGCTGGTGTAGAGTTGCTTATAATATGTCCTTATAATTGTTTGTATTTCTTTGGTGTTGGTTGTGCTCTCTCCTCTTTCATTCATGATTTTATTAATTTGAGTCCTTTCTCTTTTCTTTTGGATAAGTCTAGCCAGGGGTTTATCAATCTTATTAATTCTTTCAAAGAACAAGCTCCTAGTTTCATTGATTTGTTCTACTAATCTTTTGGTTTCTATTTCACTGATTTCTGCTCTGATCTTTATGATTTCTCTTCTCCTGCTGGGTGTAGGCTTTCTTTGCTGTTCTTTCTCCAGCTCCTTTAGGTGTAGGGCTAGGTTGTGTACTTGACACCTTTCTTGTTTCTTGAGAAAGGCTTGTATATATACTTTCCTCTCAGGACCGCCTTTGCTGCGTCCCAAAGATTTTGAACAGTTGTATTTTCATTTTCATTTGTTTCCATGAATTTTTTTAATTCTTCTTTAATTTCCTGGTTGATGTGGTTGAGTTCTAGTTTCAAAGCATTGTGCCTCCATGTATTTGAGTTCTTTCCAACTTTCCTCTTGTGGTTGAGTTCTAGTTTCAAAGCATTGTGATCTGAAAATATGAAAGGAAATACCCCAGTCTTTTGGTACTGGTTGAGACCTGATTTGTGACCCAGGATGTGATCTATTATAGAGAAAGTTCCATGTGCACTAGAGAAGAATGTGTATTCTGTTGTTTTGGGATGGAATGTTCTGAATATATCTGTGATGTCCGTCTGGTCCAGTGTGTCATTTAAAAACTTTATTTACTTGTTGATCTTTTGCTTAGATGATCTGTTCATTTCAGTGAAGGGGGTGTTAAAGTCCCCTACTATTATTGTATTATGGTCAATGTGTTTCTTTGATTTTGTTATTAATTGGGTTATATAATTGGCTGCTCCCATGTTAGGGGCATAGATATTTAAAATTGTTAGATCTTTTTGTTGGACACACCCTTTAAAAATGATATAGTGCTCTTCCTCATCTCTTATAATCTTTGGCTTAAAATCTAATTTATCTGATACAAGGATTGCCACCCCAGCTTTCTTTTGATGTCCATTAGCATGGTAAATTGTTTTCCATCTCTTATCTTTAAATCTGGAGCTGTCTTTGGGTCTAAAATGAGTTTCTTGCAGACAGCATATTGATGGGTCTTGTTTTTTGTTTTTTGTTTTGTTTTAATCCATTCTGATACCCTGTGTCTTTTGTGTGCATCATTTAGCCTATTTACATTCAGGGTAACTATTGAAAGATATGATTTTAGTGCCATTGTATTGCCTGTAAGGTACTGTTACTGTATATTTTCTCTGTTCCTTTCTGGTCTGTTACTTTCAGGCTCTTTCTTTGCTCAGAGGACCCCTTTCAATATTTCTCGTAGGGTAGTTTCGTGTTTGCAAATTCTTTTAGTTTTTGTTTTTCCTGGAAGCTTTTTATCTCTCTTTTTATTTTCAAAGACATCCTAGCTGGATATAGTATTCTTTGCTGCATATTTTTCTCGTTTAGTGCTCTGAATATATCATGCTAGTCCTTTCTGGCCTGCCAGGTCTCTGTGGATAGGTCTGCTGCCAGTCTAATGTTTCTACCATTGTATGTTACAGACCTATTGTCCCGAGCTTCTTTCAGGATTTTCTCTTTGTCACTGAGACTTGTAAGTTTTACTATTAGATGACACGTGTGGACCTATTTTTATTGAATTTGAGGGGGGTTCTCTGTGCCTCCTGGATTTTGATGCTTGTTCCCGTCACCAAATTAGGGAAATTCTCTGATATAATTTGCTCCAGTATACCTTCTGCCCCCCCTTCTTCTTCTGGGATCCCAATTATTCTAATATTGTTTCGTCTTATGGTATCACTTATCTCTCTAATTCTCCCCTCATGGTCCAGTAGTTGTTTGTCTCTCTTTTCCTCAGCTTCTTTATTCTCTGTCACTTGGTCTTCTATATCACCAATTCTCTCTTCTGCCTCATTTATCCTACAAGTAAGAGCCTCCATTTTTTATTGCATCTCATTAATAGCTTTTTTATTTCAACTTGGTTAGATTTTAGTTTTTTTATTTCTCCAGAAAGGATTTTATCTCTCCAGAAAGGAATTCTCTCATGTCTTCCATTCTTTTTTGAGCCCAGCTAGCACCTGGATAATTGTCATTCTGAACTCTAATTCTGACATATTACTGATGTCTGTATTGATTAGGTCCCTAGCTGTTAGTACTGCCTCTCATTCTTTTTTTTTTTTTATGGTGAGTTTTTCCACCTTGTCATTTTATCCAGATACAAATAGATGAATGAGAGAACAAAATACTAAAAGGGTAACAACAACCCCAGAAAAGGTATACACTAACCAAATCAGAAGAGATCCAAAATTGGCGAGAAAAGAAAGGAGGATGTATATATGCCACACTTAATTTTCAGCATATTTTGGTATGTTAGATGAAACTACCTCCCAAAATTTTAAAGAAAATCTTATACACACACACACACACACAAATAAGGGTAAACACGGTGAAGGGATGGAATATGACCGCAAAGATGAAAATTAAAAAAGATTCTAAAAAATTTGATAAGAAGTTTGTTGCAAAAAGAAAATAAAAGAGGAAACAATGTGATCAGGCTAGAGACTGAACAATGCCATGCACTAGATTTATGGTGTATTTTGATCTATTAGAAGAAACTGTATCCCAAAATTTTAAAGAAAAAAAACCTATATGTATACAAAAAATAAAAGGTTAAGTATAATGAGGATATAGAATATGACTATAACAATGAAAATTTTAAAGATTTTTATAAAGATATTGATAAGATAAAATAGTTTAAAAGTGTTGATAGGAAAGAGGAAAAATTTTAAAAAATTGAATAAGAAAAAATAAAATTAAAAAAATTAACTTTGAAAGACTAAAGAATCATGAGAAAAAAGCATGAATTCTATGTGCTGCTTTCCCCTAGCTCTGGAGTTGCACAGTTCTCATTGATCCGTGAACTTGGTCTTTACTGGATGTTCTTGCTAATGTTCTGGGGAAGGGGCCTCTTGCAGTGATTCTCAAATGTCTTTGCCCGAGGCAGAATCGCACTACCCTCGCCAGGGCCCGGGCTAAGTAATCGGCTGGGGTTTGCTCTCGGAGCTTTTGTTCCCTGAGTGTTTTCTGTACAGATTTGGAGGACGGAAATGAAGATGGTGGCCTCCCAGTCTCCGGCTGGTAGGAGCCAAGAGCTCATGTCCCTCCTCCTCAGTGTACTCTCAGAGAAAAGCAGTCAATCCCTCCCATCTCCCTGGTCTCCGGCCACACTCCGAGCTCACCCAGCCTGTGCCCAAGCGTTTCTATCTCTGGTGCTCTGCCCCGTTTGGAGTCTCCAAACCCAGTAGATTCCTGCAGCTGCTCTCATGCCACTCCTCCGGGAGGAGGAAGGTGAGTCTCCCCGAATCTGCCACTTGTGGGGTTCCTGCTTGAAAAGCAGTGGCCTGACTGTGCCTCAAATCATGGTTTAAGGTAGCCCCAAGCTGAGAGCCCCCCTCCTCAGCTTCGTCTGTGCAGTCGGCTTCCCCGATCTGATACCTGGGGAGCTCTGCTGCACTCAAACACTCCCAGTCTTTCTGTGACCCCGTGGGTCCTGAGACCACACTGTCCCTGTGAGGGGTCCACCTTCTGCTTAGACTCTGGAGTGATGTCACTCCATGGAGTGGACTTCTAAAAGTTCTGATTTTGTGCTCCATTGCTCTACTGCTTGCTGGGAACCAGCCCCTGCCTGTGTCCCTTTCCCCATATATCAATTCTCCACACATCCTATCTTCTGGAAAGCGGTCGCTTTTCTGTTCCTAGAATTGCTCTTCTTCTTCTCTTCAATCTCCTGTTAAGTTGGTTTGTATTCAGAATGGTCTGATAACTATCTAGCTGAACTCCTGGGACCTGAGGATATTTAGGTCTCCTACTCTTCTACCATCTTGCTCCCCCCTCCAGAGTTGCTTTTGTTTTTCAGAAATTTCAGTGACCCGAGATTCCTTTCTCTTATTGACCAGGACCATGCCTGGAACTGCCTGCCCTCAGGGGACACAGGGGTCCCTTTTGTAATTGCTTGGAAGTGAGGACCTTCCAGAGATGCAGAAGAAGAATGTGACCTCAGGTTCTGAATGGTTAATGGGAGCTCCTTGCAGAGAAGGTTCTGTTTTGTTTGACTGGTGGGTGGAGCCCACCCTGATCCTTAAGTAACTTCCCCTAGGAGGTTCTTGCCTACAGGCCCTTTCTGACGACAGGCAGAGATACCCAACTGGCTGTACAGAAGGCATTTTCTAACTTTCCGAGGGATTTCTCCCTGTCACACGGTTCATGGAGGATTTCCCCCCATCTGTCCTCTCTCTCTCTCTCTCTGGGTTTTTCCAATTGATCACTAATTGTGTAATGACTTCTGGTCCTCTTAAGCCTCACTTTCAGATGTGCAGTCCAGGGTACAGATAAATTGGTCAGTTATTAATGACATCACAGGGACCACTGAGCTGCAATGGACTGTGCACAGCATTTGAAATGCAAGATAGACAGCATTATGACTAAAAATGTAAGCAGGGTTACCTCATTTTAATAACAGAGTCCAGCAACAGATGAGGAATCAGAACAAAGTTCCTCCTTGAGTAGATAATTGGGGAATGAAATGACTCATTTTTACTAGTTAATGTACAATGAACTGTATCAGGCCAAAGGGAACTCAGCTCCTTTCTGCTTATCTGTGAATTCCAGGATGCATTCCTTTATTATGAGGGTGCTCTTATCTTCAGACCTACCTGGGGGAGAGAGACACTCAGCAGAACACCTCACATTATTTCAGGGGAGACCAAACCATTACAGCCAGATGATTGTCACATCTTCCAAGGGCTTTGCTGTTTCCCCATTTTATTTTATCCATTGTCTCAAATTTCCAGACATTTCCTGAGACTCCCATGAACTCAAGGCAGGTGGGTCAAGTGATAAAACAAATCCATCCTTCCCAGGAAGGAGAATTTCCTGGCAGATCTGAGTCTCACAGGTCCCTGTCTGGGGTCAGTTATTGTCATGGCAGTTCTGGGATTGGGTTGGATAAATCTCCAAGGTCTGGGGTTGTCCCAGACACATACCTGTCTCCTCAAACTCTGGGAAACATTCCCAGCCCTCCCCATTCTGTTCCCAATGCCACTAATTCATTCATTCATCAAATGGATGACATGCATTGTCTAGTCACTAAGGATCCATCCATATTCTTATTCAATCCTCCAGGAATTAACCAATTATGCAGTTACTTATAGACAGTTAAAGAGCCAGGCAGAGTCCATAGGTCCCTGTGGGCAAGTTCATGGGTGGCCTGCTTTGCAGGCCCTGTGCTTATCATTGTGCTTGGCACACTGAGGCACTGACTGCTCTATAAATATGTGTGACTTAAGTAAGTGAGCAAATTGGAGCAACAAGATAGGGAACTGTTTTCCAGGGAACTTATCTCCTGGCATAGTTACTCTGCTATGAGACCAAAGGGGCTAAGATGTTCTCAGTGAGCACTGTGACATTGATGAACCCAGCAGCACAGTGGTGAGCGAGTTTATGGGTATACAGAGGGACAGAATCTAGCATATATGGGTGGAAAGTGTGTACATATTGTAAATACAGAATACTGAATTTCTTTTGGTACGAGGAACAAATATCCTAATTCCTTTTTTATTGTTGGATCTAGCTGATCTCACTAAAGCTATGTAAGAAAATTACTAGTTTACTAGTATTGTCAATTGAGTCAGGTTTTTACATTTTTTTAATTTTAAGTTTTTATTTAAATTCCAGTTAGTTAACATACAGTGTTTATATTAGTTTCAGGTGTACTAAAATATAGTGATTGAACACTTCTATCCATCGCCCAGTGCTCAACAGAAGTGCCTTCCTTCATCCCCATCACCCATTTCCCCTGTACTCCCACTCCCACCCTCTGGTGATCATCACTGTGTTATCTGTAGTTAAGAGTCTGTTTCTTGGTTTGTGCCTCTCATTTTTTCCCCCTTTGCTTGTTTTTTTTGTCTTTTAAATTCCACATATGAGTGAAATCATATGGTATTTGTATTCCTCTGACTGACTTACTTCACTTAGCATAATACTCTCTAGCTCCAACCATGTCAGTGTAAATGGCAAGATTTCATTCTTTTTTTATAGACCAATAATATTTCATTTTATATATACACCACCTCTCCTTTATCCATTCATCAAAAGATGGACCCTTAGGCTGCTTCCCTATCTTGGCTATACGAAATAATGCTGCTATACACATAAGACTGCATGTATCCTTTCAAATTAGTGTTCTGGTATTCTTTGAGTAAATACCTAGTGATGTAATTTCTGGAACACAGGGTAGCTCTATTTTTAACTTCTTGAGGAACTTCCATACTGTTTTCCAGAGTGGTTGTACCAGTTTGCATTCCCACCAACAGTGCATGAGAGTTCCTCTTTCTCCAGATTCTCTCCAACACCTGTTGTTTCTTGTGTTGTTGATTTTAACTATTCTGACAGGTGCGAGGTGAAATCTCATTGTAGTTTTGATTTGCCTTTTCCTTCCAATGAATGATATCAAGCATCTTTTCATGTGTCTATTGGCTGTCTGGATGTCTTCTTTGGGATTATTAAATGGGATTATTTGGTCTAGTCCCAATAGTTTATTTTTGCTTTTGTTTCCCTTGCCCCAGGAGACATAGCTAGAAAAAGGTTGCTATGTCCAAGATCAGAGAAGTTACTGCCTGCATTCTCTTTTAAGATTTTGATGGCTTCTGGTCTCACATTTAATTCTTTAACCCATTTTGGATTCATTTTTGTGTATGATGAGAGTGATCTGGTTTCATTTCTTTTCACGTAGCTGTCAAGTATTCCCCACACTGTTTGTTGAAGAGGTGGTCTTTTTCCCATTGTATATTCTTTCCTGCTTTGTTGAAGATTAATTGACCATAGAATTGTAGGTTTATTTCTGGGTTTTCTATTCTGTTCTATTGATCTTTGTGTCCAATTTTATGCCCAAACACTCCAATACTGTTTTGATCACTACAGCTTTGTAATATAACTTGAAGTCCGGAACTGTGATGCTTTTGGCTTTTCTTTTCTTTTTCAATATTGATTTGTTTATTTGAAATCTTTTGTGGTTCCATAAAATTTTAGGATTGTTTGTACTCGTTTTCTGAAAAAAGTTGGTGTTTTGATAGGGATTGTATTAAATGTGTAGATTGCTTTGGGTAGTATGGACATTTTAACAATATTTGTTCTTCCAATCCATGAGCATGGAATACCTTTCCTTTGTGTGTGTGTGTGTGTGTGTGTGTGTGTCCTCTTCAACTTCATTCATCAGTGTTTTATACTTTTCAGAGTACAGGTCTTTCACTATTTGGTTAGGTTTATTCCTAGGTATCTTATTATTTTGGGTGCAATTGTAAATGGATTTTTTAAAATTTCTCTTTGTGCTGCTTCATTATTGGTGTGCAGTCATGCAATGGATTTTTATACATTGATTTTGTATCCTGTGAGTTTACTGATTGAATCAGTTGTTTTGCACAAACCCAAATGTGTATTTTTTATTGTGAAACAAAAATACCAATAAGTCTATAACTCATAAAACGTCTGGACTAACAGCTTCTAATTGCATGTTAGTCCCCCTGCCCCTCAACATATACAACCTCGTTCTATGTCCAATTTTAAATTAAAACTGGTTGATAAACTCAATTTTCTATAATGTTACTCAGCTATAGATGCCCAGGTTGTTTGGGAGCTAGAAGCTTGAGAAATTAAGATACTCATCTAGTGAACAAACTAATGAGAATTTCTTTCCAGATCAAAACTACTCTTTGTTTCCAGGAAGCTGCCTTTTTTTTTTTAATGGTGGTGCTTGTTTTTGTACATATTGTTCTTTTTGTGTGTTATCTAAGATGTCATAAAAATATTACTGTAAAAGCTACAGGACTGAGTTGAATTCCAGGCTTTGTGTTTCTCTAGTAGTCTGTGTTCTAAAGTGTGAAGTGCTGTTTCCTGGGCTCAGCTGATTGACTTGGGACAAGCTTTTAGCACCAAATCACCTTGTCCCTAGTGATCCATCATGTGCACCCTGTTTGTATCCAGGGCTCTCTAGCCAGGAGGGGGATGTTTTGGTTTCATCTCCAGTGTGTTGACCTCAGGAATGTTCAGCATGAGGGGAAAAAAATGAAAAGGTCAGTTTCACATGAGGCCAGATGATCTCAGTGGTCATTTCCCACAAATGACCTGGCCATGACTTCAACTTTCACTTTTCTTATGACTGCCTTCTTTGAGAGTGTCCACATTCCACATTAGCAAATTAACAATTTCAGTGAATTTTGGCATCAATCAGGTATCTGCTCAACCTCCAACCTCTTTATTTTCTGCCTCTTGTCTTCTCACTTCAGAGGGTGCTGTTGGCAAACATCCAATGGCATGTGTGTTTCCTGGGCTCCCATTTTGATCTTTGTGGCTCCCATTTTTTTTGAGGGAAATATGAGCAAACTTTAAAAAATGGGAAGATTTTGTAACACATCTAGATTTCCATCTTCTCCCCCAAAATGAGGGAAATCCGGCAAGACTAGATGCAAATTTCCAAGATGCAACACAGTCTTCATTAAGGGATGCCTGCACCCATTTCCCCCAAGGTCTCCAGCACACCCTACAGCTGCCCCTGTGGAGGCCAAGTGCTTCTTGCCAATCATTATTGTGCTTTTGTGTTTGCGTTTCTTACTCCCAGCCCACATTTCTTCTTATGTGGCTTTCCCAGCCTATGGAGGCATTTTTGTTTGCAACTTCTACTCTGCATAGCATTTTATTCATTAAACCTTAGCTTTGGGAGTTTTGGTAGACTTAATCCAATTAAACGACAAATAGTATTTTATTGATAGCATTGATTCCCTTAACCCTGTAACAGTTAAGTATGAGTCCATCTCCTGTCTTCTCCTAGCAGCAAGCTGGGATTGTTGTCATTGCCTTTCATACCTGACAGAGGAACTCGTTGCTAGAAGTCATTATGTCCCTATCAGGCAGATGATATTTACATGGGCCTTTGCATTTTACAATGGATTTTTTTCCCCCAGGTATGAACTTATTGAAATTTCAGGGCATCTCTGAAAGGGGGATCTCTAGTTCATAGATGGGAAACTCATGAGAGTTGGTAAGTTGCCCCAGGCCACATGGTTATTAACTGATAGAGCCCAAATGCAGTCCAGGGCTCCTGGCTTCCAATCTCCTTTTCCCTAAAAGATGCTGCCTCCTTGATGAGTTTTGGGCTTAACAGTTTGGAATCTCTCCCATTATTGTCAATTCCAATAAACATATGGATAGATCTGTCCTGCCCACTGGAATTTTCCAGCTGAACGTCTTTGAAGACAAAGACCGAATATTTAAAGACAAGGCAGGGAGAGAAATCACTAGTGAGTGGTTTCTGGATTTGGAGACAATTATAATTTTCAAAGAACTGAGTGGATTTTTATATAACCTCTACCATATTTGTTCCACTGTCTTCCATGTGCTGTCCCATGTATTTTGACAGGAAAATAATTCTTTGATGGTGTGAGATAAAGGTTATTTGCCAGTTTTCAGGTTTGGAATGAGAAATAGATGTTGTCATTTAAGCATCTTTTTCTGGTAAGCTCTAGACTCGGTTGCTAACAGGTGGTGAAAACAAGCTGATTCCAATGTCACTGCTTTCTTCAGCCCACATGAAGTACTGATGAGTAATTAGTTTTTGGAGTGCTGAGTCCCTATGTGGATTTACTTGACACCTGTTTGTCCCCGGCCTCTACATCTACATAAAGGTCTTCGGGAGGCAGTTCCTCTTCAGAGACATGCCTGTCTCTCCCTGTGTTCTAGGGCTCCATCAGGGACACCAGGAACACTCTCAGAACTGCCCTCGAACACCACCTCTCCTGACGGGCACTCTGCTGGAGCAGGTGTGAACTGCTAATATCTTCCAGCAACATCTAGGCCCTCGTGTCTTCAGGATGGATCAGTGGCTTCTTCATGGATCTTTCCTGCCAAGACCCTCAGCTCTGCTATGTTATTTCTCAATTGCATGTGCAAAGACATTTCCCCTTCCTTCTGACATTTCAGAAATGCCACTTGATATGTTAACTGACATTGTCATTTTTGCGAAAGCAATTTGCAAAAGGTATGCTTCTTTTCAGTTCCTGCTTTCTCCAGAGATTATCACTTACCCTTTGGAGGGCTTTCCCTTCTCACATGTAGACTGCTGTCTGTAACACAACATAAATAAGAATAGCAATGCTTTCAGGTTTTTAAAAGGATTTCTGTAGAATACATACATGTATTGATGAGCTTTAAATATTTAAAATATGTAGTTTGCTAAATTCATTTACAACACTGGTGGGGGAAACATAATTTGTGTGATTCCCTTCCCAATTTGTGACCTAATTCATTTTTAGATGACAGTTTCAGGTAGAATCATAAAAGTGGGGTAGCTTAATCAATGCTTGCTCTATTCTTCCTGCAAACTGAATTGATACCAACCAATTATCCTACAGAAAAGACTAAGTCATCCATTTGAACTGCCTTTTTGATTCCTATCTTAGTATTTCAAAGATCAATAACATTTTTTTAATGTTAATTACAAAGAAAAGCTTAAAGACATTTAAGTCTTTAACCCATTTTGGATTCATTTTTGCGTATGATGAGAGTGATCTGGTTTCATTCCTTTGCATGTGGCTGTCAAGTATTCCCCACACTGTTTGTTGAAAAGATGGTCCTTTTTCTTGCCTGAAACACAGATTCACCCAATTTGATGGTGCATTCTGGCAGTAAAGTGTTTCCACCTCAGAAATCAGCACGCTAGGATTGGCTGTCCCACTCCTTTGCGCGGGCCAAGCCCATCCTGCAGCCCCCACCAGCTGGCTTTTTGTTGAGATATTGCTGTGCCTAAAATTAAAAATTTGTAAGGAATTGTTGTGAAAACACGGGAAAGAGTTTGTTGTAAGTCAAATTCACTGATTTTCAAATCTGGACTAAAAGTGAAGTGATTCACTTACAAGGTCTTTTTAAAAATCTTATTTATTCATTTATTTATTCATCATCCTCAGTGTGCCCTTCAATCCCCATCACCTATCTCCCCCATCCCTCCACACACCTCCTCTCTGGTGACCATCAGTGTGTTCTCTGTAGTTGAGAGAGTGTTTCTTGGTGTGTGTGTCTCTCTGTTTTTGTTTCCTTTGTTCACTTGCTTTGTTTCTTAAATTCAATATATGGTATTTAAAGTGAGATCATGTGGTACTTGTCTTTCTCTGACTGACTTATTTTACTTAGCATAATACTCTCTACCTCCATCCATATCATTGCAATTGACAAAATTTCATTCTTTTATATGGCTGAGTAATATTCCATCATATGTAGACCACATCTTCTTTATCCATTCAACAGTTGATGGACACTTGGATTGCTTCCATAACTTGGCTGTTGTTAATAATGCTGCTTTAAACATAGGAGTACACATACTCCTCCTAATTAGTGTTTTCATTTTCTTTGAGTAAGTACCCAGTAGTGTGATTGCTGGATCATAGGGTAGTTCAATTTTTAACTTCTTGAGGAACTCCCATACTTTTTTCCAGAGCGGTTGCACCAGTTTGCATTCTCACCAACAGTACAAAGGATTCCCCTTTCTCCAGATCCTCTCCAATACCTGCTATTTCTTAGGCTGTTGTTTTTAGCTGTTTTGACAGGTGTGAGGTGATATCTCATTGTAGTTTTGATTTGCATTTCCCTGATGATGAGTGATGTTGAGTATCTCTTCATGTGTCTGGTGTCCATCTGTATATCCTCTTTAGAGAAATGTCTGTTCATGTCTTCTGCCCATTTATTAATGACATTATTCACTGGGTTTTGAGATGTATAAGTTCTTTATGTTTTAGATACTAACCTTTATCTGATATGTCATTCGCAAATATCTTCTCCCATTTGGAAATTTGTCTTTTAGTTTTGTTGACTGTTTCCTTCACTGTACAGAAGATTTTTATTTTTCCATAGGCCCAATCATTATTTTTGCTTTTGTTTCCCTTGCCTTAGGGCAGAAGTTGCTATGGTCAATGTCATAGAAGTTACTGCCTGTGTTCTCTTCTAAGATTTTGATGATTTCTGGTCTCACATTTAAGTCTTTAACCCATTTTGGATTCATTTTTGTGTATGATGAAAGTCATCTGATTTCATTCCTTTGCATGTGGCTGTCAAGTATTCCCCACACTGTTTGTTGAAGAAATGGTCTTTTTCCCATTGCATATTCTTTTCTGCTTTGTTGAAGATTAATTGACCATATAATTGTGGGTTTATTTCTGGGTTTTCTATTCTGTTCTATTGATCTTTGTGTCCAGTTTTATGCCCAAACAGTCCAATACTGTTTTGATCACTACAGCTTCATAATATAACTTGGAGTCTGGAACTGTGTTGCTTTCAGCTTTTCTTTTTCAAGATTGCTTTGTTTATTTGAGGTCTTTTTGGTTCCATACAAATTTCAGGATTATTGGTTCTAGTTCTACTTTCTGGAACTTTTTACAATTGTAGTAAATTAGAGAAAAATTAGAAAAATTTGTAAAAAAAAAGTTTTATTGACTTTTGTTTGTTATTGAGATGACATTTAAGAACAGAGGTTTTTATTTGTTTTTTATTAAGATTTAATTTATTTATTTGAGAGAGACAGAGAGAGAGAGCATGAGCATAGAGAGGAAGAAGCAGACTTCCTGCCAAGCAGGGAGCCCAATGCAAGGCTCGATCCCAGGACCCTGAGATCATGATCTAAGTCAAATGCAGATGCTCAACTGACTGAGCCACCCAGGCACCACGTGAACAGAAATTTCTAAAAGGGAAATATAAATTACATAATTTGCTGCTACAACCTGACCCCATAAAGATAAGTGAAAATGAAATCAAGTTGCCTGCAGATGGTGTCCACTGGGGCTGTCCATCAACATCTGTTTCACTTTCTCAGTGTACATCACTTCTTTTGGAGAGTTGACCTATTTCTTCATTCCTGCTTTCTCCTTTTGTTTCAGCTCATTTCTTACCTTCCTATCATTCCCTCCTTCTCTTCAAAGCCTTAGGATTGAGGAAACCACCCCAGCTGGAACCCAGAGAGAGGATTGAACTGGGGTGAGGGAAGTAGGCAGGTGGACCACATCCCCTCCTATTCAACCTGAAAGGGTAACCAACAGAAGAGGCAGAAGTGATGCTATGTGACATCTGGGGCTAGCAGAGTAAAGATAAGGAAGTTTCCACCTGCTCTCTGGAATATTTGCATTGAGAGACCACATGGGGAGACACTGAGCTACATGAAAAGGGGTGGAAAGGGGCAGATACAGAGGCAGAGACAGACTAGGGAGGGGTCTGGCCAGTCCTGATATTCCACCAGCTCTTTCAGCTCCATCCTCATTCTGACTGCCACTACTGGAGAGACCTTGAGCTAGAAATGCCCAACCAAGACTTTTCCAAATTTTGTCCCTAAAAATAAGTGAGCAAGGTGAAATGCTCACTTTCAGCCCCCTGAGTATTGGGGTAATATGCTGCATGGAAATGGTTAACCAGAAAAATGAGTTTGATGAATTGGCTAAGAATAAAGAAGCTTGAGGACCTGGGTGTGGATTTTCCTGATACAACTTGGTGTAGGAAACTTTTCTTGCCAAGAGTTTTATTTCTTGCCTAGAAGCAGATCCAAAAACTCATTGTTATATCTTCTTATAAGGTTGTTATAATTTACATCAAAGGAGATAATGTACATTTGAGAAAAGTAAAAATTGTTAGGTAATACAATGGTATTACTATTATTATTATTGTTATTATTTTTAGCACTTTTTTCATTTATTTATTTAAATAAATAAATTTTATTTAAATTCTAGTTAACATCTATGGTGAAATTGGTTTCAGGTAAAGAATTTAGTGATTCATCACTTACATATAGCACCCAGTGCTCATCACAACAAGTTCTCTCCATTAGAGCCATCAACATCTTACCCTCTCCCCCTCACCTCCTCCACCAACCTTCAGTTTGTTCTCTATATTTAAGAGTCTCTTATGGTTTGTTTCCCCCTCTCTTTTTTCTTTTCCTTTCCCCCCTCCCAGATGTTCATCTGTTTTGCTTCTTAAATTGCACATATGACTGAAGTCATATGGTATTTGTCTTTCTCTGACTGACGTATTTTGCTTAGCATAACACCCTCTAGCTCTGTCCATGTTGAATGCAGCAGTATTATAAATTTCTACGGAAGAGAGAATGGAGTGAAGTAGAAGTATTTAGGTAGATGATTCCAGAAGAAAACTGAATGAAAATAAGTCTGAGGGTTTGTGAGACAGGAAGGAGCATTCTATATGAACACCCTGTTTACAATGTTGTTTACCTATAGCTGTATTGTCATTGCTTCTGTTATTATTAGCATTGCCATTATTTCCAGGTAGCAGTGAAATAAATGTCTCTCCAGCCAGCCTGTCTGGCTTTTTGTTCTGGCTGTGTGGTTTACTAGCATGTGATGATGGGCAAATTACCCAATAAATCTGTTATATGATACACACCAACTCTTAATACTCTTCCTTCTATAATATTTTCAGCAATTATCCCTCCCCTGTCCTCCCATTCTATTCTTTGACTATCGTTGTCTTATTTGTCTGCTAGTGCATGGCTTAGACATCTTACTTTGGGTGACAGGCCCAGGGTGGACCCCGCCCCCCAGAGACCTTGCTTGTATGTGACTTGTGCCGTGCTGACTCTCATACGCACTTATTCTGATGTGTTGCCCATGGTTGATTTTCCTGTCACCCTGGCTAGAGTCTGACCCGCAGGGAGAAAGCATGTCCCATCTTTGTATCCATCTGCCAGAATCCAGTGCAAATAAAGCATAGAGAAGGAAAAAAAAATGCTTGAATCAGTATATGAGTGAATTATGCATTTGCTTTAAACCACAAATAATGCAAATTTGGAAAGTGTTGGAAGAAAGGTGCTTCTAAAACTGCATGTCATGGAAATGATCCTTTTCTGACGAGTAATGTGGCAGTTGGCTTGATTTACTGTAGGTCTGAAAAAGAAGTAGTAAGGATCCAGAATTTCAATGGAGTTCTGTGGCAACTTTTGAGCCTTCCTTGTCTCTAGGTAGAAGAAATTTGGTAATTTAAAATTTCTGTGTTTTGTGAAAGGGAACCTGTGCATTTTCCATGCAGCTAGAGAAATTTCAGACCTCCTCAATGACAATGGTGTCATTTCTTAAGAATATTTTTCTAAAGGGAAGTAACCACTCTGGTGAAGACCATGGTCTCCTCTGTCTCCAGTATCTCCTGTTGTAGCTTTGTGGTCTCAGCTGGTGGTGGGAGGTGACAGGAATTTTTGAGACTGGGTTAAGGGGAAGTTAGGTTTGGAATATGCCATTTTAATAGCAATTCGGAAAGTCATTTTAGAATGTTTCAATGAAGCAAGAAATTCCCGACTTCTGGTTTTGTGAATCTAAAAGGTACTTCTTCTAGTCATCTAGTCAAAAGGACCAAGGTGGGGGGTGGATTGAGATAAAGATCAATAGAATATGAAACAAAAACAATAAATATGAGCAGTGACATCAGTGGAGATGATTCTCATGCTGAGAAGTAGGTTGTATAACATTTTTTCGTCATATTGAAACAGAAATGTACCAAAGGGAAGAGGTAAGTTTCTAACAGAAGTATCAGGTAGTGATTTACAATTAGTTACCCTGCAGAAAAACATAAGATGCCAGTTTTAAAGTTTATAGATGAAAGAAGTCGATAGAGGTTTCTCAAGTTTGATAAGAAATCTAAAATATTTACCGATATCATCAACAAAGAGTTGTAAAGCTGGATGGGATTTTTCCAGGTATGATTGATTAAAAAAAACAAACAAACAGGGCACCTGGGTGGCTCAGTGGGTTAAAGCCTCTGCCTTCAGCTCAGGTCATGATCTCAGGGTCCTGGGATCAAGCCCTGCATCTGACTCGCTGCTCAGCAGGGAACCTGCTTCCTCCTCTCTCTCTCTGCCTGCCTCTCTGCCTACTTATGATCTCTCTCCCATTCTGTGTCAAATAAATAAATAAATAAATAAAAAACCCAAAAACCCAACAACAATAGCAACAACAAACTGGTCTTGTTTTGCTGAAGGAAAGACTATATTATCCTTTTACCTCTGGAAGATGATGTCACAGAACCATTGTCAGTGGTGAAGCAGCCAAAGAATAGGGAGGGGAAATGTATGAAAGTGTGTTAGATGTGTTGGGCAGCTAATTAGTCCAATCTTGTGAGTTCTCCTGGAATTGTGATGATTGTGGTATTTGTCCGTGTTACAACATCTATCTTTTATTTCATTTTCTTTTTCTGAACGCACCCTGACTTTGATATCTGTATTTTGTATTCTTGTCCATAAAATGGACCCGTAAACTGTATGGACGTCAGGTCCCACAAACCCCACACAGGTCCCCATCTAACTATTGTACCTGTATGCCCTATTTTACCCTTCTGAGGGCTGCACTTTCTATGCATTGTCTCACATCTACAAACTTGAGAGACTTCACATTACTACATAGTCTCTAGTTAATTGATTATTAATTTTAATTTAAACCCCAGTGAAAAGCCTTTCATGTCTCTTCCAAAAGATTTCCATTTTTATGACCGTTGACTAAATTTCCTTTAGAAGATAGCAGTGATTGAGGAAGAAAAGAAGATGTAACATATGGAAATTGGGTTGGCATGTATTTAAAATGATGCATATACAATGGTAACTTGAATATTGACTCAATTAGTTGGCCAATAGACTAACAAAAAATTCAAGTTACAGAACATGCTATTCTTTTACCTGTCAGACTGCTTAGCAGCCAACAGCTTGGTACATTTGAGGCAAAGAGTCCTGGATTTGGGGAGGCTAGAAGATTTTTGTAATGATCAGTTTTCCTCATGAAAGGGGTTTAAATTTTGGTATGAAAAAGTGGTGAGACTTGAAGTAATTTTGTAGGCACTCATCTCTTCTTGGGGTTAGGGTACAAATTCCTGAAGAACATGGCGGTTGTTGCTGGTGAACCCAGTTCCCATTTTGGAACCAACAGGTTTCTGTATGATCAATAGTGTTTTAACACTGGAAGTTGTTTGCCTTGAAAGAGGAGAACAATGTTAAACCATTTGCTCAAGCATCTTCTAGAGAAAAAATGTCTTGCTCCCGTTAGGGAGTGTAAAGATCACTTACATTCAGAAGGTCAATTGACCTAGATTCTTGCACAGTGTCTTCTCCCTTGCCCCCAACTTTCCTTCACTGACTGTAACATGGAATCAGATTGCCTTTCCCTCTTCTGGGATTGCTTTCTTCCCCTGTGTTTCTCAAGCCTTTCCCACCTACCCTGCCTTTACTCCCCATGGTCTTAAATACCATATAAGATTGAAAATCCCTCCATTTTTTGTCAGTGCTCAGGTGTGCCCTGAATTCCACTTTGTCGTATCCAGCTATCTACCTGGCATTTCCACCACATGGGCATCTTCAACTTCATGTGTCAAAACCAAACTCTGGGTTTTATTTCACCATCTCCCAGCCTGCTGGTTGGATGGCCTGGACTTTGTGGCTTATTGGCTAATCTTGAGTTGGATGGCATCAAAATCTTGAACAGATGGTCACACTGTTTTAGAACCAATTTATAGCAATGCACAGTAGCTTTATTTCCATTGCCGTTTTGTTGTGTTGTTGTTTCTTTTTTTTTTTTTCCTTTTTTTAAATTTACGAATGAATTCAGATACTCCAAGCATACGCTGAGAATAGTGGAACACTTTGCTGGGTTTAGGAATCTGTATATTGTAAAATCATCATAAGCTCCAGTTTATCCAACAAGCCATGAGTGCCTTCAGTTACTTTCTGAAGTGGAAACTCACTTTCCAGTCAGTGTTGGCGACAGGCAGGGGCCATTAGGGGTCACTGGGTAAGGAGAGGGAAGGCCTGAGCCTTTTCTAAAATCCCTCTTCATGGAAAGTCCCTTCTCTTGTTATTTCCCCTGATCCCTCTCTATGGTTCATAGAAAAACAGAAGTAGAAAGAAATTATTAAATGACAGCAATATCGTGCTGCTTCAGAGACCTTTGTAATGACAGCTCCCTGGTCTCCAGTTAACTTCTGAGTATTTAAAAGACAGGGATGGATTTCTGCTCGTCTAAACTAATTAATAACTCTTCACAGTAAATACTTTTCTCCTGATTTCTTAGCAGTAGATGAATGGGCTCCAGCCTCTGATTCAGCTTTTACTGACAATTCAAGCTTAGTAGGAAACAGTTTTTGAAGATCACTGAATTAAAATACCATGTGACTCATGAACAGAAATAGGGGATTTTAATAGAGGGGAAGATGTCAGAGAAGGACAGAATCTCTGTGGCCCTGCGTGATTGGGGAAGGACTTTCCCACAGAAGCGGACTTAGAGTTGGGTCTGTATGGAGGGCAGAGGAGATGGATTTCTAGAGAGAAGAGAAAACCATTATCAGGGAAGTACAAATGTGTGCAGAGCCACCAGACAGTCATGCTGCTGGCATTCATGAACAGCACGATGATCTATGTGGCAGGGTTTGTGTGGCTGCTGGTAGGGGCCGAGACTGGTGGGTCACAAAGATGAACCCAGTTTAGAAAGAGTTACATCATTTATTAATTCCATAAATATTTGTTCAGCTATTGGGGGTGTAGTGGCAGTGAAACCAGATGAGGTCCCTGCTTTCATATATAATAGTGGAAGAAACGAGTGTCATTGAAAACACACACAACCCGACCAGTAAATAACAGGGTATGGAGGGAGGGAGGTGAGCATACCTGGGAGGAGAAGCAGGGGGGATTCTCCGAGCAGGTGACCTCTCTGTTTATATTTTATGGGGCTCTATGGCTACCAGGGGTGTAGGGATGGTAAGGCCCAGATGAAAGCAGGAATTCTAGCTCAGAGCCACCCCTACAGAAGTTAGGTAAGAGATGGTACAGGCTTATCCCTGAATGGCGGTCCTAGGCAGTAATAGATGTTCCCAATACATATACATGTGGAAGACCGTCTTGACGGTTCTCACCAATGAGTGTGGAGTCTGAGAAGTGGCCACTATCAAAGCTGACTGGTTTCCTGCCTCGAACATGTAGACACAGGTGTGCTACTTGCCGAGATGAGAAGACCAAGTAGTGGCATTATTTTGCAGATATGAAAAGTTCAGGTTACAGACCCGTGATCTTTTAACTCCCTATGAGATATCTGAGCAAAGACGACATGCATTTGGATACATAAATGAAGCATGTTGAGTGTTGGGTGAAAATAAGACCCATATGACAAACGGACCGGCACTCAGACCAAAAACTAAAGTTAGAAGTGATCTGTTCAGCACCATCAGATTAAAGTGTTGTTGAGGAATGTGTATTATTTTCCTGCTCTATGTGAAACATCATCTTAGGCACCATGAGAATCAACCAGGCAGTTCTGCAAGCCAGCCTGGGAGAGGTACAGGCAAAAACAGTCCCTTGGGTCATCGTATGGAATGTGGTCTTAGTTTAGTAATTTCTGCCATATTTGAAGAAAGATATTATTTACATAAATATTCAGAGATCTACCAGGATGTCATTACTGGGAGTTCCACAGTGATTCATGAAGACGGGAGCTAAAGGTCAATTATTCTTCCAGGTCTAGCTGTCTTTCTCTCTACCTGCCTAGAATCTGTGTCATCATGAAAAACAAGTTCCTAAGGAATGTATGAGTCATAACTTGCAATGGTGTTCAAATTGAGTCCAATAGAGACAGAATGGAAAGGTCTGGCCCCATGTGCAGCATGTAGAAGTGTGGGCACCAGAAGAGCACCTCCGTGAGTTACTGGGTGAAGGCAGGGTTTTCATGTAAGAAAATACTCCTCCTGACATAGCTGAGGGGACAGTGCAAGACAACAAGCAAACCCCCCAGCATCCACTTCCAGGGAGAGTGTGGATTCTTTGTTCCTTCATAGCTTTGATTCAGTTTGCATGATTTTTCCTAGGAAAGAACTGAGTGGTTAGCAACAAAAACAATGTTATAAAGGAAGTACTTGCGAAGCACCTAAGTGATTCTCTTGGGGCATGGACTCCCAGATATAGTGAGCTTGCAGCAATTCTCTGTTCTCTGAACCTCCTCTGTTCCAGGCATCCTTGGGTGGCTGCTCTGGTCACACAATCCACTGCAAGGCTTGAGTCTCTCAGTATTTCCTGAAAAGGAAGGTTGGTGTGTGTGTGTGTGTGTGTGTGTGTGTATGCACGCACGAGTGTGTGTGTATGCATGCACGAGTGTGTGCGAGTGTGTGTTTTAAACATAAATGTGTCAAAACCAAGTATTGCTTATATCAATCAGGGTTCTGGAAGGACACAAAATTCAGCCTAGATGATTCAAATGAAGAGATCTTAGTGAAGAAACAACTCACATTGTATTTCTTAAACTTATTTATGTTACCCATAAATAATATCTTAATAAAGCTGGGGAAAGAAAAAAGTGTATTCACAGGAGGCAGCTTTTTGAAGAGCCACAGTAACTACAGCCCACATACACCTCTGTAATCCTTTCCCCTGTTTGGTGGGCTGCCTTTAGTGAAGGGCTTCCAACCAACAAAGGTGTTGAGGTCTCATTTACATGATTAGGTCACAAAAGATGTGGCGTCTGTCTTGCTGGTGTGTTCCTTGCCATCTTGCACTGATGCTTTGATGAAGCAAGCCCCTGTGATGGAGAGACCCACTTGGCAAGGACCTGAGGGCAGCCTCCCATTGCCAGACTTTGAGGAATAGAGTTATATCAATAACCACCTGCTCATGGTCCTTTCTCTGGCTGGGCTTCCTGGTAACCACAGCCTGGCCACCACTGGGCTGCAGTCTGATGAGACTCCATTCTAGAGAGTCCAGCCAAGCTTCACCTGGACCCCTGATCCAAAGAAGCTGTGAGATAATAGATGTGCGCTGTCCCAAGCCACTAAGTCTTGGTGTAATTTATTATGCAGCAATAGATCATTAATAATTCCAGGTTTATTGGGGGCATACTTAAAAAAAAGATTTATTTATTTATTTTAGAGGGAGAGGGGCAAAGGGAGAGGGAGAGAGAGAATCTTAAGCAGACTCCATGCTAAGCATGGAGCCCGATTTGGGGATCAATCTCACGACCCTGTGATCACAACCTGAGCCAAAATCAAGGCTCGGACGCTTCACTGACTGAGCTACCTAGGTGCTTCTTGGGAGCGTACTTATATTTACAATCAACTTATAAGACATTCATAATTCCATAGAGTTTCCCCTTGCTCCTTTCCCCAGGCCCTGACACCTATCATTCAATGATTGTTAAGTTTAAGGATATTCATCTAGATTTATAATCTAAGATATTACTTATGTATCAATTTTACTATCATGATTAGAGTATAGAGTGCTGATCTCCATCTCTTTCATTTGCCTTTTGATTAATGAGTGTGAAAGGTTTTCCTGTGCCAGTTTCTTCTGTACCTTTAGAGATAGGGTATGAAAAGTTCTGAACTCCCATGGTCACCCCCAGTCTTGAAATCTCTGCTGAAGATTGTGCAGTCCTTCAGACCAGGCAAGAAGAAAACAGAAGGCTGAGGATGTATTTCATAATTGCTTCATCTTCCAAGCCCTTCCATCATTCCTCTGGTTCTCATTATTTGGTCTTTTTTAGCATTGATGGGAATAATTGATGAATGAGGATGAGAGATGATGATATAATTGCTGGGATTATAAGTAGCAAAACATTTCAAGATACAGGAAAAATAAGATCACTGAGACTCATAATGTAACTTATGGTGATGATGAACTTATGGGAGAATCCAACGGACTTGTATGGTAATTAAAAGATTAAATGTCTTATTCTATTTTTAAGAATAAGTGTATTTTATCTTTGATTTTTAGAAGACCTCTAAGAGAGGATAAAAGTCATGAAATACCATTTAAAGGACTTTTAAAACCTCAAAAACTAACACTGGGTCCAATAATGCCTGGTGCTGAATGTGAGTGAGGCAGGGTGAGACCTGAGACCAGAAGTGGTAGGGAACCACCTCCGCCCTGCAATAGAAGGGACAAAAGGAAGAGCTCAGTGTAGAGGAGGAGCCCAGTGAAAAGCAGAAGCATGGAGAAAAGGCCACTGGAATCAGTGAATTCAGGAAGAGCCCACCTGTTGCCATGGGCATCATGTCAAAGGAGGGGAGAGACATTCGATACCTCCCTGCTGATGCTCAGCCATCACTGGTGCTCTCCCTTGGCCAGACCAAACCAGCTGGCACCTTCCAGGGCTATAAAGGCAGGATGGACAGAGGATGGATCTAGGCAGCCACGTGTAGAAAAGAACCTTCACTTGCTTCTAGTGACTTCTTTGAAATCTGTCTTGGATGGTTTTCCTTGTTAGCACATGTGAATATACCTCATTCTTCTAAGTGGCTCAAAGACACTAGACATAGATGAGCCAGACCAGGGAGGGCCTCATAAAGGGGGTGGCACTTCATCTGAGGCTTGAAGGATTTTAGTACATGTTGCTCTGTGTAGAGCAGAAATGCCAGTCCAAGCTGTAATGAGCTGAGGAAGGGCAAGAGGGCTTTGTCTGGATTTTACTGGGCAAAAGAGGTAAACGGAGAGTAACATGAATCCAGGCTGAGGGAGGCTTGCGTACCTCTTTGAAAATCTTAGTTTTTATCCAGAAAGGCTCATTATCTAAGAGGCTTCTTTGGTGGCAAGCATAAAATAGCTATTCAATAAATACTTATATTAAATTAAGCTTGTTGAGGAAGAGAATGAATCAACCAATCTTCCTTTTTATATTGTTGTTTAATTAGATACATTTCTTCAGCTGTATGTTAACAGTAAAGAAATTTGGAGATCTGAGGCAATTATCTAGATAATTTTAAGACTGATAACCTGCTGTTTAGGAAATCATTCTTTTAGGTCTAAATGAGCTGTGTTGAGTAGAGTCAATTAAGTCATTGCTCAGGTCCATTTTGCCTCCTTAAACAAAGACTGAACGCATACTATGCTATTTGGCTTATTCTATCTTTTTGTTCAAAATAGTAATTAGTTTGTCTTTGAAAGACCAGCTTGACTTAAGATTGTAGTCTTCATATAGAAATGTTAATATTAATTTTTCACACTCACAGAAATAATTTCCGCAGCATTAACTACAATAGTTGTGTAATTATGCTTTCTTTTAGATAATTCTGCAATGATTTTTTCTTTCTTTTAGATAATTCTGCAATGATTTCTTCTTTCATCTTTGACTTCATCCATAGTAGGAAAATGGTTGTAGGAGAATACATGGGGGGCACTTTCACTATGGTGTAATTTTTCCTGCTTGCTTTTTGTCAACAGCATATAAAACTGTAGAAGAAAAAATATGCTTCAATATACAGTTTTCATTATGCTTTAGATACTTCTAATATCCCTTACTAAATGCCATAATTCCACATATGCAACTTGTCACCTGGCATATATAGACACGGAATTATTTTGGACATTATCGTGTAGCTGCATCAAAATGCCAAGCAGAGAAAAAATGGCATCTGATATTCACCAGGGCTTAGACAAGAAATTTTTGTTTGATGTGAAAACATTAATAATTTGATCACAGACGAGCATTTTTCAGTAGCACTCTCAGGTTTCTGGTAAAAGATGATTCTTCCCTTGTGGACACACTTCATATCACATACCCTCCAGTTGCTGATGGAATCTCACACCTCCGGTCCAGGGCAGGCACTTTATCCGCTCGGGGAGGGAGGAGACACTCAGTTGGTAAGGAGCCGGTGTGTCTTTTGGGATCCAAAACAAGTTGTTTCAAACCTTAGGCAATTGAAGTTCATGCTGACTTGGCTCAAAAGACCTCGGGGGCTACCCCCACACATCCTCCTGAATCCATCTCTCTCTTGGCTCAGTTTCAAAATCAGGACTTAAAATGTATTTTGTGGGTTATGGGCTTACACCTGTATACCAATGTTCAAAACGAGCTCTTGACTTTGAAGATCTAATCTTTTGCCATTTGGGGAACATGAGTTCCTCAGTTGAGCCCCAGCACCTCCAAATCATCACTTATCATTATCTTCTCCTCTGTTTATCTGGTGGAGTTACAGGGAGGGATGCCAAAGGGAGGAGAGGCAGGTTTTATAGATGATATAAAGACTTCTTGGTGCCTCCTGTCTCTTGGACAACTATGAGAACTATATGGAATTTTAAGAGACAAGATACAACAAGTCGTTACCCATCCCAGTCCCTGAGAAGGCACATCCTTCTTTCCTTGGGGAGAGGACAAATAGAGGTGGGAACCTCTGTTACTATCTCTCTTTTCCCTACTGACTCTGCATGGCTTCCAGTTAGCTGGAGATAAGATCTGGAGTGGGATTTTCAGAGGTGTGACGGTTGCAATTCACAAGGTAACGGGTATGACGTGGTGGATGATGGAGATAGAAGACCTGCCGGTGGGTTCCTATCAATCAGGAGCTTTTTGTGCCTCCTCTTCCTTCTTTCCTCACCTTCACAGAGAGCCCGGACCAAAACTGCCACTGGGACTTGTCTCAAGCTGCTGTCAGCAGCAGGAAGGTGGGCTTTCTCCCCGCCCCCGTCACATCCCCAGGCAGATTATCATTTGAGTCCTTTTTGTGCTGGAAAATGAGATCTCTTGTTCATTTTCCCTTGCTCCTCCTCCCAAATCAAGGCCCAGCTTACCAACCTGTAGCACAGAGTTCTCAAGAGGTGGGGAGAAAGGATGGATTTCCCTACACCTACACCTCCACACCAGTGGTGGCGCCAGCAGGGTAAGGGGGCATCTCATGGGGTCACCGCTCCCCTCCCTCTCTGAACTTCCTGGACATTTGCCTGTACTCACAGGACTGACTTCATGTCCATCATCTGTGAAAATGTCCGTGTCCCCTACCAGACAGGCACAACTGGCAACTTAAGGAATTTAAATTATTTACCTTTGTATCACCAGACTTAGCACACTGCCTGACATTTAGTAGTTAGAGGACACACATTCTCAGAGAAAAAAGAATTGGTACATGATAAAATATAATTTTTACTGTAGAATGAATACAAATGTACTCTGGATAAAAGGCAAACAGTCAAAATCTAAGAAAAGAAGGAATTTGTCAGGTGCAAATACTGGAAGAGAAGAGAGTTTTTCGAGAGAAAACACCAGTTTTTCGAAAGAACACAACAAAAACACAACTGACCAGGAGGCCCAGAGATCGAAGGCCCCGCAGCTAGAGGTCATGGAGGGAAGCTTGTTCGCTCCTTCCCCCCTGCATAGAGAGCTGAGTGAAAGGAAAGGGAAGAACATAAAGCAGGAGTGGAACATAAGGAAGAATCTCGTGGAGACCGGTGTGCACCCGAGGTGTCGGCCAGGGAGTTCCTGAAGGGCAGGAGCTTGCACCAGACTATAATTCCCAGTTCACTTGTGCACTTGCGTTCTGTGATTGTGTGTCCTAGATAAGAACTCCATACGGAATAGATGGGAGTGATAGTTAGTAATCTCTGTATTAACTAACATTTATTGAGTATCTGTTGTGTGCCTGGCATCAACTCGTTTAATCCAACCTTCATGACACCCACTCCAGGGTCAGCTCTTGTTATTAACCCCATTTTACAGATGGGCTACTTGAGGAACAGCAAGGTCAATCACCAGTCCAAGGTGACACTGCCCATGGGTTATCGTGGCAATTACATGGGGTTCTGAAACCAGGCGCAAAGATACAGTTAGAGCAGAGAAGGAAACAAAGCTGGTCATGAATCACTTGGTGTGGCCAGATGTGCACTGACCTGTCTGCCTAAGCATGGCAGCTAAATGTAGACACTCACAATGACTCACTCTGTCCCAATTGAATCAGAAGAATAAGTGTTAGACAGTATTATTTTATAATCAAAATATTTCATCAGAGTGTCTGCTGGTTGCAGACATCTAAACGTCTCCCTTGTCCAAGATCAAGTATCCACTAGCTCATTTCATTCAGTTTTCTCATTTGTTATGTTGCAACCATAATGGTGTCTCCCTCCAAGGAATGATGAAGGATGGTGCATATCGAGTGAACAGCCGTGCCTCTGTCATACTATCTGCTCAATAAATGTCAGCTGTTATTATCCATGGCAAATAAGTGAGTGTAATTTGTACCATTAGTGTGTTCTTGGGCTCTCATCTAACTATATTATGTCCTTAGAGAAAAGCTGCCAAATACATTTTTCACCACGTTGTGTTGCATCAACAAACCGCCGATAAGGCCCATTGGCTTCCGATGTAAAACTAAGACCCACCTCAGAAGCAAATACTGCTGGAGTGTCTAGGACACCATTCAAAAGGAGTTAGATCCATCTGAAAGCTCTTCTGGAAAGCTAGGCTGGAAATAATCCAATGTTATGGGTCTGCCACATAATCCTGGTCCAAGAGTCTAAAAAGAATCAGCTCCAAGTGTGGAGAAATGTTTCTTGTATCCAGTTTCAGTGAGAAGGACCACGCTGTGCTCTGCATGGACGGTCCCTGCACAGCCGCAATTCAGGGCACTGTTGCTTCCCCTGGTGAGCAACGAGAGCCTCAGTGGGGTGAACAGGGTCAGGACCCACACGCAACACGACCACGAAAGGGGCGGACTTGAGACCACCCCCAGCCCAGTCTCAGAGCCCAGAGTCCTTCTGCAACGTCCCTCTGTTGGCCACATGGTTGTTAGTGATAGGAAGGAAAGGCGTGCATGGATGTTAGCTCTCTAGGCCCTGCAGGAAGCTTCCAGGAATGTCCCTTCTTCTTTAGGAATACTTTGTTGAGAAGATGTGTTGCTTTCTCTTCTTTACTTGGCAGGTTTCGAATACCCGCGGTAGCTATAACTACACAAAGATGTTTTCGAGAATCGAGGAAACCTTTTCATAAACAGCAGTCTTTGGGAAAGTGCAGGTTGGAGGTCATATTTCAGGCGTCCAGCAGCTACAGGAACCACCTCGGCCTTGGGGGTAGGTTAGGAGGCCTCTCTCCTGAGTCGTTTTGGGGAAAGTTCACGGATGTGGGAACTCAGTCCTAACCCCGTTGGTGGCCCCTTGGAATAACATCATGCCCCTTGACCTGCACACATTTGGTTTCATCTTCAACAGAAGAAAATCCTGGAAATCCGGCATTGTTTGGCCCCTTTTCTCACTAACCGATGCAGGCTTTTCAGAAATCGCTCTGCTTCATTCTAAACAGGAAGTTTCGGCAGGCAGTTGTACAAATGACATGGCTTTGTGTGGGATGTCACCTATTGTTACTGGAACAAAGACCTCATGAAATAAGGACAAAGCCTTCAAATCCGCCGGGGTCCCGGACCCTTCAATAGCCTTGCATTGTGTCTGGAGGGTGATTGAGTGAATTGGGTCACTCCAAGAATATACATACCTAAGCTTCTGAAACACGGCCATTATTAGGGTTGCCAGTAGTATTTCCAGTAGCTGTTCTAGCTGCTCTCCGTCCGTACATGCAAAGCAGGGCCTTTCTAAATAGCTGTGGTTACCTGCATAGGTATAAAGAAATGGGGGAAAAAAATGTCTGTGGATTGATCCATAACTCAATCCTTTCCCTGCTAACGTTAGGAATACCGAAATATTTATTAACCACAAGTGCAATTAAAGTTTCTCTTTTGAAACACTGCGTATGAGTCATGTGGATCTCCAACTTTGAAGGCCTATGTCTGTAAGAGTGTAGCTGTTTTATACGATGTGAAAAAGAAATACTGCATCACAGGAGGCTAACTGGAATCACCAGGAGAGAGAAATTCAGCTCCCGGTTAGCTGCAAGCAACTCGCTCTGATCGATGGCTTCTCATCTCAAAGAATTTCTGAGTCTGGGTTTTGGTATAATGAAATGTGTTTATAAAATAAAACTTACTCCCCTTGAAACGGGATTGTATTTAGCAGTGTTTTTCTTTATCTTAATAGCTAAATTACTAAAACATTTTCAAAAATGTTATCTGAGACTATGTATACAGCAAAAATAATGAGATCATTATACATTCCCATCCCTCTTTCCCTCTGTATGAAACAGCCCACTCAGCTAGATTTTGCACACAAACATCTACCTCCCCCCTCCCCCACCCCTTGGCATCTATGTCACATCTATAGCAAAGCGTGTGAAGTATTTGTTGGGTTGCCAGTGCCTTGATAGTCAAGTAAGTTCCATAGAGGAAATCTACCTGTAATCTTAAATTTTATTTTCAGCCAACACTGCCAGAGATTTCTTCTTTCTGTATTTCCCTCTTATCGAGAGAAGATCTGCTTTTTCTCTGCTAACGTTAATACTCTGCCTTGAAGCCCACACAGTCCTGTTTCATTTGCTGCTTTATGAGAGCCCTTCTTTTTCTTTTTCTTTTTAAGATTTTATTTACTTATTTGACACAGAGAAAGAGAGATCACAAGTAGGCAGAGAGGGAGACAGAGAGAGAGGGGGAAGCAGGCTCCCTGCTGAGCAGAGAGCTCGATGCAAGACTCGATCCCAGGACCCTGAGATCACGACCCAAGCCTAAGGCAGAGGCTTTAACCCACTGAGCCACCCAGGTGCCTGAGCCCTTCTGCTTTTGTCTACAACTTGCTCCTATCCAAAGGATGTTTCCTAGCAGGCTCCAAATTGATACCATCTTCTGGCATTGCTCTAGTCAGAGATACATTGGGGCTAGGTATAAAAGGTCCCTATCTCTGTGGAGCAAACCCACCCATCCCTGTGTTCAGATGAAGTACCACTGGAACTAGGCACTTGGAATTCTAGAAGTTGTGAGTACAGGTACATAGATGGCACCTGTGGTTAAGTCAATGTGATAGCTTCACTCTAGAAATGCAGGGCTCTCCTCTGCTATTCTGCTGTTAAAAAGCAAACTGCTAAGATTACCAGTCTGATTTAAAAATTAATACTATAGGGACACATGGGTGGCACAGTCGGTTGAGCATCTGACTCTTGGTTTCGGCTCAGGTCATGATCTCAGGGTCGTGACATCAACCCCCACATCGGGCTCTGTGCTCAGGGGGGAGTCTGCTTGAGATTCTCTCTCTCTTCCTCTGCTCCTTCCCCTCTCTAAAGTAAATAAATAAATCTTTAAAAATATTAATACTATAACAATGCAGATTGACTTCTTGACAAATCAGTGTGCTTCTGGTGCTTCAATTAAACTGAATAATGATATAATTAGAAGATCCCTACAAAAACTTAAAGTTATTCCAAAAATAGGTTATTAATTTTCTGTGTGATGAATTTAGGAGGTGATAAATGGATACTAATCCATTTGCATGATTGATATTGACCCTTCATAAAAGTAGCCTGTGCTTCTTGTTTTCATGTGATTTCTACAACATACTGTTTGAAAAAAACCATAGGGCACGCATCAGGAATCTTCAAGTTGCACATGACAGGAATGCAGCTCAGTGTAGATGAAACAAAAGGGAAACATATGGGCCCAGGGCACTGGAAGCTGTGGGTGTAACCGGTCTGTAGGCACAGTCAAACCCAGGAGCTTGATAATATTACTGGAACTTTGTTTCTTGCAATTCTGCTTCATATAATACTGGCCTCGTTCGAGACCTCATTTTCTCCATCAGGGGGAAGGGAAATTCTTCAGATTTCAGGATCTCAGAAAAAGATACTTCCTGCTTACTAACTGATCCCCCCGCCACCCTGTCTTAGGGCTCATGTTGGCCCAGTGAGGGTTGAATGCTGATTTGGGGATGTATGAGTGTGACTTGCATGGCCAGCCTGGATCACAGGCTTATCCTTATGACTAAGGAAAGTTGTACCTCGGATTGCAGTGAATAGGGGAGAAGCCAGACCACACACACTGGCTGTTGCTTTTAAAGATGAAGGCACTTAGGCCCAAGGAGCACATATGGTTTCTAGCTGTACCATACTTGCCTGGCACTTTGGAGATCATGGTACTTGGTGTTCATCTTAGTTCTGCTCTTTTTTTTTTTTNCTCCCCGCTGAGCAGAGAGCCCGATGCGGGCCTCGATCCCAGGACTCTGAGATCATGACCTGAGCCGAAAGCAGAGGCTTTAACCCACTGAGCCACTCAGGCGCCCAGTTCTGCTCTTTATTTATGAGAAAGTCTTCGAACTGATGTTCTAAAATTTGTCGTAGCCTGGACAATGAGGACTCTGTACAGAATGTGTAGTGTATGTGGCAGGGACAGCCCCTGGTCCCCACTTGGCTGTATTTATGTTTATTAAGGATTTTACAGTGAGTGATGCCATCTTAGGATCTTCTAGTCTTATCTAAAGTAGAAACTGACCGAATTGGCCAGGGCCCAGAATACCCAACTTCTCAATCATCTGGTAGGTTCTTGAGGGATATATGGAAAGAGGATCTTCCAGAAATGTGTTCTTTTTATTTCTGGTTGGAGCTATGGACTGAAGCTCTCTCTCTCTCTCTCTCTTTTTTTTTTAAGATTTTATTTATTTTTTTGATACAGAGAGAGATCAGATCATAAGTAGGCAGAGAGGCAGGCAGAGAGAGAGAAGGAAGCAGGCTCCCTGCTGAGCAGATAGTCTGATGTGGGGCTCAATCCCAGGACTCTGAGATCATGACCTGACCCGAAGGCAGAGGCTTTAACCCACTGAGCCACCCAGATGCCCCTGGACTGAAGTTCTCTTGATGTGCTGTCTTGGGACTCATGTGAAATGCAAAGACTTCTTGGCACATTTCCCTAGACACATATTCTATTCTCAGTCTGTGGTAGACCGAGCCACTAACAGAACCCAAGTCAGGCATGGCAAAGCCTGGATGGATGAACGTGGAGAGCGGTGAGAGCGACAGGATTTAAGAACACGCATGTCTCCCTCATCAGCGAGACTGGTGGGCTGTGTGCAAAAGTGATGGCTCAGCTCCTCTGACTGGCCCAAACAAGTCATCCAGTGGCCTGCCTCTGGGGCGTAACACTGTCCCTTCTTACTCGTGGGTCAGAGTGAGGCAATGACGTAGGATCGGTTCCCAGTGCACAAATCACTTGTGCACTAAAGGTTAATTTATAAATACGTTTATATTTCTGTGGAAAAAGTCACTTCCCACATTTCTAAGTTATAAGTGGTGTGTAGGTCCCTAGGCCACTGTTTATGATTGAATTATCATCCACAGTGTTGAATATTGTTGTGAATGTTGTTTTGAATAAATGGTATTTCTTCTGGGGTATGATTTAAAGACTACGGACAAGGATGTGACGTGTTTCATTTGATGTTACCTCAGATGGAGCAAAGCCTCCTCTTTGTGACTCACTCCCCCTGTTGAATTAGCCTTTCACTGGTGCAATCCCCATCAGAGCCTTTGTGTCACCCATGTGAAGGTCCTTTAGCTTCAGAGTCTGGTAGGGAAAACTATTCAGCCCCTTCGAGGTACCCCATATAAATAAGGGTCACAGAAAACTCTGGAGTGAAAGGAGTTATAAATATCTGGGTGTGGAGTGGTGTGGAGCTCACACAGAGAAACAGGAAGAGTTTCTAGACTGTGCAAACCAAGTGGGCTCTGCGCTTGAGGACTCACACAACAGCAGATGAGCCACTAGCAAACTGAAGTTGAGGGATGTTCCCATAGTTGCTTCAAATATCATCTTATTTTTTCTAAGAAATAACATATTACCCAAACACCCAAACTCCCAATATCCTTCCATTGTATCATCTTAAATTATTCCCACGTATGGGCCTTCATGTTGAGAAAGGATGCGGTATCATAGGGTGCATGTTGAGGGTTGGACACGGAAGAAGAGTCTCCAGATTCTTCAGTGCTGGGAGCCTTGATATGGCATCCAGTGAGCAGGGGTTTCTCAAAGATGACTTCTTCACTAAACACCCCCAAACACGGCAACATCTTTTTCCTCATGTGAGTATCTCCCAGAGTTCACTTTTTATTTTTATTTTTAAAAATATTTTATTTATTTATTTGAGAGAGAGAGAGTGCATGAGTAGAGGGGAGGGGCAGGGGGAGAGGGACAAGCTGACTCCCCACTGAGCAGGGAGCCCAATGCAGGGTTCGATCCCAGGACCCTGAGACCATGTTTAACTGACTAAGCCACTCAGGCGAGCCCCCAGACCTCACTTTTATTTTGTTTTTATTTTTTTTTAAAGATATCATTTATTTACTTAGAGAGAGAGAGAAAACGAGCAGGGGGGAGAGGTAGAGGTAGAAGGAGAAAGAGGCTCCCTGCTGAGCAAGAAGCCCGATGCAGGACTCGATCCCAGGACCCTGGGATCGTGACCTGAGGTGAAGGCCGATGCTTAACTGATTGAGTCACCCAGGCATCCCCGGACCTCACTTTTAAAAATGACGGTGACTGAGAAGGAAACTTAGCTGGAAAAGCCGCATGGCTATGTCTCCAGGCCAGCAGGTGCAACGGCCTCCCTAACCTGGCAATTCATTTGGCCTCCTATTTTCCTATACACATTTGTAAAGTGGTAGGTGTGCCGAATGAGAGCAGAAATGATTATAAGCTTCCGAGCATTTAGCACACAAACTATAAAATTACTGGGTAATAAAGGTGCTGGAAACCTATTAAAGTGATTTGCCCTCCCTGTGATTCCCATAAGCGGTGCGGTCGGACTAATTACACTGAAAACTCTGAGCGCGTCATGGTCCCCTGGAGAGGACTTGAGGCCTCTGCCTCCAACTCAGACCGTCACGAAGGAAGTCTGCTCTTCACAGAACAAACTGTTTTCCAGTTAGTGGAAATAATAGTGATGCCAATCTAGAACGTGTAAGCAAGGTGTTAAAATGCTGGTGCAAACTTTTAGAAATGTAGAGAACGGGCGAGATCAAAGTAAATTCTCTGCCTTGATACATTTATCTAGTGATCAAAGTCCAAAAAATGCCATAAGATAGTTATTTTAAAATAAATTGATTTCATTTTTATTATAGAGATACGTAAGGAAAAAAGGGGGCATTGACTCTGTGACCAAGACATTTTTAACAATGAGAAATGAATGATCTTCACATGGGACATTAAAGCAGAATGGACAGCTATAAAATAAACTCTTTAATTTTCTCCACCCAAAAAAGTAACAGCTGTTTACCCTATACTCCTTCTTTAGTATCTTCCCAGAAGTATAATGCACACAGTTGGGCACATACACACGCATGTACTCGATACAGTATTTAAATCCAGTGATGCAACTGTAATTGCCCATCCACAGAGAACTTGCTGGGTCCCGCCATCTCATGACCTGCCGAGGGACCCACCTATGGCCACAATAACCCATGAGGTGCATTTTAGCTTTGGGTTCCTTTTATCCACATACTTGCAATTTAACAGAATTTTCTCTTACTTGAGCCCTGGCTCCTTTGTGCTTTTTAATGAGTCTCTTATTGGGCTCAGAGACTAGAGCAGTTCTATGAAAAGTCTAGGAGAAACCACTAAAATAAACAACAACAAAGAAAAGCATTGCTGAATATGTATTTATGTCTTTTAATACTTCAATTATTTCCATGATAAACTAAAAACTTGATGGTACCTGGATTCCGTAGGCATTGTTATAGACTTTCACACATTGAAAAGCTATTTCACGGTGACACTGCAAATGTGATTTATCCATCGACTGACTTCTGGTCTCTCTACTCTGAGTGATGCAAAGATGTCACACTGACCACAGAAAAGAATACTGGCAGAAGAATAGCAGCCATATATTACCAGTATAACAAATGCCTGGCTAGCTGTCAAAATAAAGAACTTTCTGCAGCCTGTAGATTTCCAAATAAATATAGAAATACCTGCTTCCTCCCAGTGCCTTCTCCAGAAGGGATTGTGGTAGGATACGAAGTAGCTGGGCCAGAGGGAGGGGAGAGGAGGAGAGGCGGTCAGAGCAAGCAGAGAAGGTATATTTTTAAAAACTTATATTTTCTTTTGGGGGAGCTTTTCTTCTCCTTAGATTTCAGACTACTGGTAGCACTTGTGTCCTGCTGGCCTCGACAGTGAGGCTTGGATATGCTTGAGCTCTCTAGGCGGGGTTACATGAACTCTGAATTCCTTCTTGGGACAGGGAAAATTATTCACTACATCCCAGAGAGGATGAGCTTTTCCCATGTTCCATCCCTTCCTCCTCAGCAGATTTAGGGAGGCACGGTGAGGGATGGGTGGAGTGGGTCTTTGTGCCGATGGGACACACACTCCAGGAGGAAAAGGCATGTGAACAATGACCTGTGCCCAAGAAAGGAGAGTTCGGTGACAGTAAGGGATCCTGGGTGCTACCGGAGAGGTGCTAGGGAGATCCTTGGGGGCTGAAGACAGATGGTCCTTCCAGAGGGGGCTCGGGAAAGACTTCTGTGATTGACAGCTGTTGGAGCCAGGGAACAGTGGCAGACCTCGAAGGGACCCACCAGGCTGTGAACCGAGGGCTGGCTGGGGGACTGCATTCACTTGTAGACACTCTTTGATGACTGGTGGAGCATGTTTTTTAGAAAATGTTGTCACACCATCAACCTTCTTCGTGCCTCTGTTCCATTTTGCTGGCGGCCTGCCTCAAGCATCCTCACTTTGAGCCGTGACACGTGGCTCCCTGGTCTCTCCTTGTGCATCAGCACCGAGTGCAGGACAGGAAGGACCCCCATGGCCCTCCCCCAGGAACTCCAGTGTGTCCAAGCTACCGAGGAGTGGTGGCCAGGATCGTGAGGGCAGTGCTGCTGTTCCGGGGATGTCTGTCGCCAGGCTCTGCGTGGGGGGGTGGACTTCGGGCGGACACCACTTTCCGGCACTGTGATTCTGACCTTGGGAACCCTGCTCCCCTTGTCTGGACAGTAGGGATGGTGATATTGCTCCCTCACAGGGCTGCTGGGTTTCCAGTTTATGTGTCAGACGTATACAGTAGGGGCCCAATAGATGTTCCTTGTCGGCCTCACCACCATCACATCCCCAGTAATGACAGGCCTAGCTGTGAGTCCTGTCCCTGCTTACCAGCAGCTGAGTGCATTCCTTCATGCCATGAACTAGGGAGTTCTGATCTTCCTGGGAGACATAAGGCCCCCCCTGGTAGATTGGGAGGGCTCGTGGGTACAAATATGAAGTGACAGGCAAGGGGAGCGGTGATGGCCACAATGGTAGATACCCCGGAAAAGTTAGATTTGACCATTTAGCCAAGAAAGAAGACCCAAGGCATGCTACACTGGGACCATTGGGGGCTCTGGAAGTTGGCCCCAGCCTAGAGAGTACCCCTTCGACATTTTGTGATGTGGAGAAGGGGTTCCCAGCTTTGGGTCATGCCTGAAGCCCCTCCAGAACCCTTCCCTCTTCCTGCTGTCCCAGCGCGTGGGCGGCGGGATGGTGGTGGCCCCGAGCGCCCCATTGCTGAGATGACAGCACCCACCCCCCGCCTCTGCCCCCGGTCGTGAGTGCAGGAAGAGAATGCGAGGCCGACAGTCTTTGTCTGAAAATTAAATCAGAAGTGCAGATGAGACCAAAAGTTATTTTCGAGACAGCTAGTAAAGCATCTGCCCGACAGTGTCCCCTTCACATTTGTGCGTCGTCCATTCTGTGACCTTTGAAAACACCCAACTTTGCAACTTCGACTGTAATATATAATTTTCCCTTAAAATGCGATAAAGCATAACTGAAAATGGAAGTGACCTCTTCACGTCATAAATGCTCTTCTGGAAAAAGAATGAAGTAATTTATAAAGCTGTTACAGTACGATCAAGCCAGAGCGCAGCCGACACTGTGAATCCCTGTCCCTGGTGTCCGTGCGCCCGGTGAGCTGGGACTGCCCATGCCGCACCCAGGAGCCTCCCCCGAGAGCCACCGCCTGCCCTGCAGTGCCCCCAAACCGCTCCCTTCTGTCCAAGCCAGCGTGGTATTATAATTTTAGAGGATAAGAGCATCTTTATTTTGTAATCAGTGCAATTTCCAAATATGCCCGGTGACTTGGATGGACGCAGACCAACCAGGGAGTGAGGAGTTAGGGCTCAGCAAGCTGTCGCATGTGTGCCTGTGTGAACAGGTGGACCCTTGCTCCCCTGTGCGCTGCCCCGGCTTGCCTCGATTACACACTTTCTGAACCCCACACTCAAGCTCCTTCTACTATGCCGCTTGTCTTCATTGTCCTTTCAGTTCCAAGAATTAATGCTGACACTTGGCTTCTCTTCTGCTTCCCAAGATGAACGAGAGAGAGAGGAAGGAGCGTTAAGTAGAGGCCCTTTGGGACGTGGGTACTGTTTGGGTTAATTCTCTGTCAAAGTGAGTGTGTCCTACACTCCAGCTTCCATGCACAGAATACCCACTGATGCAACAGTGAAGTAGCCAAGGGAAATGACAAGGTGAGGCCACACACGCTGTCCTCACAGGTGTCTGCTGCAGCCCGGATCTGAGCCAGCTGAATCAAGGGGACACACACGCCGTTTAGCTGGGAGACTCTGGGGACTTGACTTCTTGTCTTTCTCTAGTTGGATTAAAAATATAGCACTTTTCTCCATTAACAACTGTACCCAGAGATGCAGAATTTTTTATGCGGCACCCTGCCATCCTACACCCACCTTCCCTCGGGTTCCCAACCCTAACCGTGACTCCCCTACAACCACAATATAGACTATGCCTGCCCTCAGGGGCTCCCAAATCTTTAAACTATGTACCAAAGAGCTCATTGCTCCAAGAATTGCCTGTTCTCTGTGATCCTGATCCGACTCAGCCCCTCTTCGTAGGGCCTGGGCCTCCCGTCAATGTGGGCACGCTCATTTCAAAACAACCCCCACCTCTACTCAGAAAAGTCCACATCTCCTTCAGCTTCTCAACCTTTCCTCCAGTTTTAAAACAAGAACAAAAGGTCTCTCTCTCTCTCTCTCTGGGTGTAGGTCTAAACATTCACCAGCACCAGAGCCTCAATCCCACAGTGATTGGGCGTCCAGTCAACAGATGTTCAGTGAAGCTCTGCTCACCATCAGGAGCTATGCTGGAATGGAGAACACAGCAATAAAATGCATCTCGGGCCTCAAGGAACCCACGTCTAGAACGAGTCCGATTAGGCTAACTGTGCACCGCTAAACAACATGATTAGAAGCAACGGCAAAATCTGAGAACATAACTTGGGGTGTCAGCATCTGGTTTCAGCAAGGCCTGTCCGCAGGCTGTCGGTTCTGCCTGTGGCCTGTGGAAGGCAGACCACGCTCCCTTCTGCCTACTGCGAGTTTTCTCAACTGGGCGATCTGTCCGGTTAGTCACCCTACTCACTGAGGAAGGTGAGCTCTTCATGTCGTAAAAACATGTTCCACAAGTGTTGGGAGGAGTCAGAATCCTCCATGCCCTGTCACTGCTATGGCGATGGCCTAGGGATTAGAGGAAACAGGGGCTTTGGGTTTCCAGCCTTCGCTACTGGTGGGGTTGAGCTGCTCTGACCATGCAGGTCAGGTGAAGGGGAGAGGGCGTCCTTCAGAGAAGACTGCAGGAGGGAAACCCTCCCACCAGCACGTGATAGAATTCTATTGTGCTGTTTACTGTCTGCCTAAACACAGGATTGTTTTTAAAACCAAGAACAGGGCGCCTGGGTGGCTCCATGGGTTAAGCCTCTGCCTTCAGCTCAGGTCATGATCTCAGGGTCCCGCATCAGGCTCCCTGCTCAGTGGGGAGTCTGCTTCCTCCTCTCTCTCTCTGCCTGCCTCTCCGCCTACCTGTGATCTCTCTCTCTCTCTCTCTGTCAAATAAATAAATAAATAAAAATCTTTAAAATAAAAATAAAACCAAGAACAACCATGGATAGATGATTTCCTGCATCTGATCTGAACAGGGACGGTAGCTAAACAAGCATACAAACAAAAAACTAAACAAACAAAAAAACCATTGGAAAGGCACATCCACTCAAAGCAAAGCAAACCTGAGACAACAATCCCTTCCACAGACACAGAGAGCACTTGCTCCAGGCGGAGCCCATGGCTGCTGTCTTCCCGGTCCTGCCATCTTTCCTTTTGCACTTATTTTTACTTTCTGTTTGAGTTGGCCTGGTGTTCCTTTGCCCTCCATGGGCTTTGCAGTCATCCACTGATAGGGTGGCCGGAGTGAAAGTCCATTCTGCCCACGCGCCATGGAACTCAAAGCGAGTGTTGTCGAGAATCGCTTGACGTCAAGGCTGACTTTTAAATTTGCCAGAAAGGCTTTCTTTGGAGCGAGGTCTAGACCGTCACATTCTCTTTTTAGAGAGCTGGTGCTGGCTGCAGGAATTCGAGGCCCACAAACTGCATTTCTAGACGTTCAATGCAGCACAGAGAGGGTCAGAGGACCTCAAATGTTGCCTTTAGTTTTTTGGATTTTTTTTTTTAAAATCAGCACATTTTCATGTGCCTTTTGTATCTTTTTTTCCTTCTGCCCACTGCTCTTAAAAAACTCCCTTATGTTTTCTTGCTTGCTCATCATAGATTTAGTTACCTTGTGTTTTGGGATGAGCTCAGATTTTAATAGAATTTTATTTTAATTGGCAGCCTATCTTTGGCTTGTTGACACTTTCAGATGGGCCTCTCTGTATGTGCCCCAGGTCTAACTCCTACTTTCTGACACAAAATGACTTTTTTTTTTTCACAAAGTGACTTTTGAAACACTTCCATTTTCCCTTTCTATTTAATGTAGTCCAGCCCACTTTTTTTTCTTTTCTTCTTCTTTTTTTTTTTTTTTTTTTTTTTTTTTAGTCTGTCATGGAGTATTTGTTTACCAAACGTTACTTTTCTTGGATTGAATCTATTTTTGAAGGGTGCAAAAGCAAACAACTGTTTGAAGCTGTCAGGCTTCTTTTTATTTATGCATGAATAACACAAATAACTGGAAAATGACCTAGCCTGTTTTTCTCAGATTTAGATAGAAAAACTGCTTCCGGGCAATGTTTATGCCAAACTGTTCAAGCCAAGTTTCCAGTTTTGGTGCCAACTGGTTTTTGCAGCCAAGTTGTAAACCTTTGGTAAACACGGTTTAGAATAGAAATGCAGGCACAACCTGGATCGGGGTTCAAGTGAGACTGATGAGAATTTACTCTGAGAATATAATTTAACAGGAGCAGGAGGGGAAACAGGCTGGCTCCAAAGTCCTCCCACCATAATGTGGAAAATACACAAATGATATTTGATTACTGAAATCCCATTAGACCCACTTAGGCATTTTATGTGTTTCCTTTGCCACCAGTGCAAGTAGCTGGGCTCTCCATCGGAAGTGGCTGCTTGTCCCACAGTGGCGGGCAGCCCAGCTCAGCCTCCAGCACGGGGAGGAGGGCATTGCAAATTTCAAGACACAGATGTTCACTGTGTTTGCTGTGCATCCATCGAGTCCTATAGGAAGGAATCAAACATTTCTTTGTAGCATTGGTTCAGAGATACTCATTCAACTCACCGTCCTCTCCTCTGACATACTGCTTCTAGCATGTTCTCTCTAGACCTGAAGGAGAGCGCACCTCATCCGTGTGCATAGCTATCTCATGTACAGCTTCCTACTTCCTTGGAGCAACACCCCCACTCTGGACTAGGACCCCAAGATCCAGCAGGTGCTACTCCTTCTCTGTATGAGTTTGTTCCCTCCCTCCACTCTCTGCTTTAGGACCATGGTTGGTGTGCCCCCAAAATCCAGGTGTTGGATCCTAACTCCCAGTGTGACGGTGTTAGGAGGTGGGGCCTTTGGGAGGTGATGAGGTCATGAGGGGGATTATTGTCTTTATAAAGGAGACCCCAGAGAGCCCCCTCATCCTCCTACCATGTGAGAACACAGCAAGAAGGTACCATCGGAGGACCAGGAAATGGCACCTTGATCCTGGACCTCCAGTGTCCGGACAGTAAGGCTGAGTGTCTGTTTTCAAGAACACCCGGTCTGTGGAGTTCTGTTACAGCAGCCTGAGCCAGCGAAGACCCCCAGTCACGCTCTCAAGTTCAAGTGAGACCAACACCCTTGCCTGAGCTTGTTCTCGCCTCAGGAATGTGGCTGTCCCCTCTGTGTGAGAGTATGCTTTTGTCTCTTACTTGTCTGGTTCCTTCTTGCTGCTCAGGTCTGAGTTCACCTAGCATGGCTCTGACATGCATCCCCTAAGACTCATTTAAAGTAGCTCCCAGCTGCCTAGCCTGCCCCCCTGCCCCAGCATCTCTATCTAATACATTCTTGGGTTTTCTTCACATAACTGAGATGGGTAGCTTAGTTATTTACTTACTTAGTAATTAGAGCAGAAATTTGATTAGAATGCAAATTTTATGAGCCTGGACATTTTCCATTGTTCCTTAGTTTATTCCTAGGAACGTGGCACATAGAGGGTACTCAATACCTCTTTGTAGAATGAGATAAATGTTTATTTAACCAACATCTCCTATTTATAGGGCAAAATGCCCAGAGTTGGGGATGTAGGACTGAGTAAGACACAACAACACTCACAGAAGAGCTGAGCTAGCTGCGCCCCTGGTGAACCCAGGCTTAGGAGACCAGCAAGGGATCAAGCTGTGCCCAGAAAGCCCAGAGCCGAGAGAACCTGGGTCCTGGGTCCTGGGTCTTGTGTTCTGGATGCTGGGTCGTGATCCTGGATCCTGAGTCCCGGGTCCTGGGCTCTGGGGTCCCAGGTCCTGGATCCTGGATCCAGGGACCTGGATGCTAGGTCCTGGTCCTGCCTCCTGGGTCCTGGATCCTGGGGTCTCACTCCCTGCATCCTGGGTCTTGGGTCCTAGATCCTGGTCTAGGTCCTGCTTCCTGGGTCCCAGGTTCCAGGTCCTGTGTCCTGCAATTTCTTCCCATCCCCCCCTTACCTCCTACTCACCTGGCCCTGCTGTTTCTTCCAGCAGCTGGACAGTGGCTTAGATGCACTCTGCTGGCTCCGTCTTCATCCAGGGTTGTGCTTGGACCCCTAGAGGGCTGCAGGCATCAGCACCCCACACCACCATGTGCCAGGTCAAGGAGCCAGGTCTGTAGCTCACCACAGATCAGAGGGGAAAACACATCTTCATAATTTCTTTTCCTTGAAGAGGCAGGTTTGCTTTTGGGATTTTGCCCTGATTGATTCAGTTGTCACTTGACCTGAAGGACATTCTGTCCTGTGAAGTGTGAGTCCTTCTGGTCTGTAGTTACTCACCCCCACCCATGGGAGTCTGAGCCCTGCCCAGGCCCTCCAGGGAGACGTGCGGCAGAAATAGGACCCTTCGTGGACATGTGGGAGGGGTCCCCACTGCTGTTTAAAGTTAAGTAAAATAAAGTAAATGAAATAAAGTAAAATAAAATAACAAAATAAAATACAATAAAGTGAAAGTAAATAGAATAGAATAGAATAGAATAGAATAGAATAGAATAGAATAGACTAACCTAAACTGAACTAATATAAAACAGAGGGACTGAACTAGAAGCCTCGCTCGCTTGGGCTTGACTATGATTGCTGTGAGGATCCTGAGACTCCCCTGAGCCCAAGATGCTCAGGCACCAGAGGACCTGACTCCCTGAGGATCCCAAAGGGGACAAGCCCCCACTTACTACCTCAGGATTTGTGGTCCTTCTTATGTTTGAATGTCTGTGGTCCCTGTATCGTAGTAACAGATTCTGGAAGACACTGCCTGGGACCGAGCCAGCTGGGTGCTGGACAGAGCTGGCCACCTAAACAGGAGGAGGGGGCATTCAGATACCAGCTCCCCGGGCTGCCTCTCATGACCGAAGTGGGCGCTGCCCGACTACCCGTGCTGTACCAGCCAGGAGTCTGGTTTCCTCACTTGAACAGTGAGGGCTTCTATAAGGTCTGGCTCCAGCCTTCTGTGGAAGGGAAGAATATATGAGCGTAGAAAGCATTTTGTGAGAACCCTAATGCTGGTCACGAGACAGCAGGTGTCAAGGAGCATGAGGTAAGGTTTTGCCAGATCTCCACTTGTCCCTGTATGTATGCAAAACTTAGTGTCTCATTGCTGTCCTCCAACCTTTTACCAAAAATGCAAAACAATTCCATTTCTTAAATATGAAGTATTAAAAATATTAGCACATAATTACTCTCTTGGGTTATTTTGTTGACACTGAAAGAAAGGAGGAAGGGAAAGGAAAGGAAAGGAAAGGAAAGGAAAGGAAAGGAAAGGAACGGAGAGGAGAGGAGAGGAGAGGAGAGGAGGAGAGGAGAGGAGAGGGAGAAAGAGAGAGAGAGAGAGAGAAAGAAGAAAATTCTTGCAAGCCAATGGCAGGTGGTATTGTCAAGTTGGAAGAATGTCAGGACAGAAGGAGCTCCAAGAAGTTCAGCTACACACGTGGCTATTACTGCCCTAAGGAGATGTTGCTGCCCACATTTCTAACCAGGAGTGATCTCTCTGTTCCCCACCATGGCTTCTGGGAGGCTGCCGCTCTGCTGGCCCCGGGCTGCCGGATGTCCAGAGGCCTTTGATGTGCTCATCCAGCAACAAGACAACACAGAAGGAGCCCTAACTCTGGTGGAGGGGGCACAGATGCTGTTTCACATGCCCTTTGCTAAGAGCCTGTGAGTTTAGAGTCTCAGGGGCTGATTTTAAAGCAAGTTCCTGAGGACAGGAGCCAGAAAGTTCTCTGGAAACAGTAGTGGAAGCTAATCTCTAATAAAACAAAAGGTTACCATTCATCTGGAATGATTTCATACATCAAATGTGAGTTCAATAAAGAAGAAAATTAGATTAACTGATGCTGATTTCTTTTTTAGTATTGACTTTAAATGGAGTTCAAAACTATGAAAAGACCAGGCACCAACTTGAAAGCTGTAGACTCCAAGGAGAGAACTGAAGATGCACTGACGGGGGGGCTGCACACAACGAACATGCTTGTGGAAACAGCTGAACGAGTGCCGGTGCATTTTAAATAATAGTGGGAGAAAAGGAACACAAAACAGTAAATGATAAATTCAAGATCCAATCCCAACATTACATAAAACTTATTTAATATGTTTTAATATATATATTATTATATATATTATATAAGATAAATATAATATAATATAACAATATATATCATATTAATATAACAGGGCATGGACCATTTAAAACTATTTTTTTTTAAATTTGAGCATAGTTGACACACAATGTGATGTTAGTTTTAGGGAGACAACATGGTGATTCAACTTCTCTCCACATTACGCTGTGCTCCCCTCAGGCGGAGCTGCCATCTGCCATCACACTGCACGATTACAGCATCACTGAGTCTGCTCCCTGTGCTGTACCTGCTATTCCCAAGACTTACTGTGGTCCTGTAGCTGGAGGTCTCTACCTCCCACTATCCTTCACTCATTTTGCAGAGCTTCTCCCTTCCCCTGGATGACCATCTGATTGTTCTCTGTCTTTATGGGTTTCTTTCTGATTTTTGTCAGTTTGTGTATTCATTTGTTTTTTTTTTTTTTAGATTGCACATATGAGTAAGATCAATATGGTATCTGTCTTTCTCTGTCTGACTTATTCCGTCTGGCATTATGTTCTCTAGGTCCATCCATGCTGTCACAGAGGGCAAGGTCTTACTCCTTTTTATGACCAAGTAATATTTCATTGTATATATAAACATCTTCTTTATCTAATGGACACTTGGGCTGCTTCCATATCTCAGCTATTGCAAATACTGCTGCTATAAACATAGAGGTGCACATATTTTTTCAAATTAGTGTTTTCATTTTCTTTGGGTAAGTAGCCAGTGGTGGAGTTAATGGGATCATAGGGTATTTTTATTTTTAATTTTTTGAGGAATCTCCATGCTGTTTTCCATGGTGGCCGCATCAATTGACATTTTTGCCAATAGTACACGAGAGTTTCTTTTCTTCTCACATCCTCGCCAACACTTATTGTTTCTTGTCTTTTTTATTTTAGCTGTTCCTGCAGGTATGAGGTGATATCTCACTGTGGTGTGGATTTGCATCAAAACCTGGCTCAGACCCTTTATTTGAACACAACTGAGAGCTATCTTTTGCTTCATGGTTGCTAGAGATGCTCTTGGTCCACTAGCTCAGTTGGATCCTGTTCTATAGCACAGCACTATAAACTGCCATGCAACCTCCTTCTTGTAGCTTGGAAATGCAGGTATGCTGGAAATGTTGTCTCGCGTAGAAACCTGGAGGTGGGAGACCCAGACAGAGTAAGATAGCTCAGTTCTATGAAGAGCTGAGATAGCCTTCTCTGCTGCCCCTAGGTTGTAACTGTCATCCTTGTGCTGCAAAGAGTGATGGGAATACTAGTCATCACATCTGTGTTCCAGCTACCAGCATGAGGGGGCATACAACAAGGCACCTTGTAAGGAACATGCCTAGAAGCTGCCACATGGCACTTTCCTTCACATTTAGCATCAATGTAGAGGATCTATGATGGAGAGTCATTTGTCATGATAAAATCCGGGAGTTGGAACATCAAGAGAAAGAATATTAGAGAACAGTCATTAGTCTCTATAGGGTGAGAACAACTGATGTGGAGAGAGTGCTCAGCCCATGGACAACGAACAATAAGATAGAAAATAATGAAAAGAATTGTTCAGGTAGGTGGACAAGATTCCAGGAAGAGCAGGATGCTGTGGGTGGGCCTGGGACCCATGAAGTCGACAGAAGGGAAGTCATTAGAGATGGAAAGAACTGTGGGTCCTGATAGAAATGATCTAGAAAGATGAGCAGCCTAAGGGGGGAGCTTTCCTTGCAGTCGCAATTGGTTCTTAGAATTGTAAGAATTTTGGATTCATTTCTTTTGACATCTAGCAAAAACTTCTGAAGAAACTTGAATCATGCCTTCAATCATTCCCTCGGCAGACACTTACCGAGATGTAAATATGCTGCCAGTCCCTGGAAATCAGCGAATAGGAAACCCTTCCCCTTGATTTGTTAACACACACTGCTAGTTAAACAGATGATTTCAACCTGTTCTCTAGCCAGTAATCAAACTGTTGTTTACAGTCGTTACCATAACAACGGATTGTCAAGTTAGACAGTCAGTTGATTTTCGTCACTATCCCCAGGAAAATAGTAAATAAATGTGTCTAGACTCACGCATATGCACTATCACTTTTACTCATTGATCGAGTCACCCGGACATTCTCGCCTCTCAATGGCACAGAGTTGACTGGAGGTTTCCGTGAGTATCTGAGTCACAGAACTGAACAGATGGATGTGTGGTTTTCACTTGGCAATTGATTTGTGTGGTGTTTAATTCATTTCAGGACTTTTAAGTGGTGCATAATTTAGGTTAAAGCTTCTGAGCCGCTCTTGACTGCGAAGGGCCCTCTCCTCGCTCAACAGGTGTGTACGACCATGTGCTTCTGCATTTATTTATCAGATTTATGCTGAGCCTTTACAACCACTGTAGCTCACAGCTCTGGGGAAGAGTAGGCATATCCACAAAACAAGGCCCCGAAGAATGGAAATGCAGCCCAATTAAAATGAGGCTGCCAGCTCCACAGAGGTCACGGACAATTTGACCTGAGTTCTTGTTGTTTCACCTCTGTTGGTTCTACCTCGAAAACACCAGTGCCAGCTTCTTACAGACGTCTTAAAAAGGCACGTCATCCTGGTAAGTTAATTTAGTGGGCTGCACAGCAGAGTTTAAAAGTAGAATAGCGTAGAATATAATAGATTAAAATATCACGGAATTTAATGGAACTGAATCGGATGGAATAAAATAGAAAATATCGGGGGAATATGGCTTCAGCAAGGGTGTGAAAGGTTTTATAAAACTCTGTGGGTGAGTTGATGTTCCCAGTGGCTGAAGACCAGGGTGGGCCTGCAGGGAGCTGTGATAGACCATCTTCCTGTTCTTGTTATATGTGGTGAGAGAGATTTTTCCTTCCTTTCCTGCTTTCTCCTTCCCTCCTTCCCTCCTTCCCTTCTTTGTTTCTTTCCTCTCTTCCTTCCTAGCTCCCTCCCTGACACCTTGTCTCTCCTCCTTTGCCCCTCCCTTGCTCCCTTCCTCCCTCCCTTCCTTCCTCCCTCTCTCCCTTCATACCTTCCTTTTATTCTTTTTTATTTCCTCCACTCTTCTTTTGGGTCACAGTCACTAAGACACTCACTCCAGTGCGGACTATCCCTCAGATGTTCACTACGAACAGAACAGGAAGATAATTATTACATTTAGAAATATATCTCCCAATTCTAAAGAAGTTGTGTAACCTTTCAGAAGTAGGGAAGTACAACTTCAAGTGAACTTTCACTCATGTAATTAGGAACGATAAATGCACAAACTTAGAAGTTCCTTATTTCTCCTCCTTTGATCCCACTACCTTTGCAGAAATGTAAGCCTTTAAAAGAAAGATCACTCTACAGCTCTATCTTCCCTCGTAAAAATAAAATAAAACTTCCTTGCACATCTCCAATAACAAATGTTTGAGTCCGACTCACTGACCTGAACAGTGAGTGAGATCATGTATTGGATCTGGAACTCAAATGGAGCTCCTCATCAATTCATCTATTAAATAAACACTTATAAAGCAACTGTTCCTTGGGAAGGTGACAGTAATCGATTTGGACAAAAATAGGTCAAGTGCCTGCCCTTATGGAGTTGGCTATCCAGAAAGGAAGTGGACATTAATGGGAGAATTATGAAAAACAAACGTATGGTGCCCACCATTGACAGAGGGGAGCTGTGTGCATGGGGGGCTGAGGGTCTCAGGGAAATCTCTACTTTTCTTCTCTATCTTGCTGTGAACCCAAAACTGCTCTAAAAAATAAAGTCTATTTATTTATTTAAAGATTTTATTTATTTGACAGAGAAAGACAGATCAGAAGTAGGCAGAGAGGCAAGCAGAGAGAGAGGGGGAAGCAGGCTCCCTACTGAGCAGGGAACCCGATGTGGGGCTCGATCCCAGGACCCTGAGATCATGACCTGAGCCAAAGGCAGAGGCTTAACCCATTGAGCCACCCAGGTGCCCCAATAAAGTCTATTTAAAGGCAAAACGAAGGAGTAATGACAGCAGCGAAACAATATAAAATTATAATCATGAAAATACTAACACAGAGAAGTACCTAATGCCACCAGAGGGTCCTTTCTAGTGGTCTAACTTTTCCTGTCAAACTTGAGGTCAAAATAAAGAGGTGGTGTTTACCAGGCAAANTAAAGTCTATTTAAAGGCAAAACGAAGGAGTAATGACAGCAGCGAAACAATATAAAATTATAATCATGAAAATACTAACACAGAGAAGTACCTAATGCCACCAGAGGGTCCTTTCTAGTGGTCTAACTTTTCCTGTCAAACTTGAGGTCAAAATAAAGAGGTGGTGTTTACCAGGCAAACAGGTAATGTCCTGGCCCAAAAGGGGAGCAAGTCCAGGGCCATGAGGGAGGAAAGGGAAGTGCTGGGAGGGCTCAGGGATGGAGAGGACCCCCTGCCCCATGTGGCTGGGCCGCAGAGAAAGAGAAGGGAGCAGGAGGGAACATCCCCGAGGGAGGAGCCCATGCCGGGTCAGGCTGTAGAAGCTTGAAAAGGATTTTTATGTTCATGCCGGTGGGAAATTATTTAAGACTTCAAAGCAGGGAAATGGTGTGATAACACTGGCCTCTTTTCATCATCCTCTCCCCACTATATTTTGTTTACTGGGGCAGACATTGCCTAAGAAGCACACAGATCAGTGAATTTTGATGCGTGTCGCTTCACCACCCAGATCAGAATGGAGACTCCCATCAACCCGTGGGACCGCCTGCCCCTTCCTGGTCAAGGCCTCATCCCTCCCTGCTCAGCTCACACCGGTCTGACGCCACCACCATAGGAAACGACCGTGGCTGCGAGAGACCTGATGAATTTCACAGAGAGCGGGTGCAGCAGGAGACGCCACACACAACAGGGACACTGTGATTCCAGCACGGTGAGGGTCAGGCTTTCTGAAGGAGTCCTGGGGCTTCATTCTTGAGTCCAGAGTGGGGAGAGGCCAAGGGCTTGGCAGGAAGCAGGAGGACAGTCCTTCCTTATCAGGAAGGAGGGAGCGGGGTATGTGGTGGTGTGTGAGGGGGTTGCAAGCCGCTCCCAAGGGGGAATCCTCACCCTGCCGCTGGCCATCGGGTTCTGAGATCCGGAGGGCAGGGCCGAAACACCACATGCCTTGGGTCCCTCATCCGCACAAGGGGAGGCTGATCACATGCCTGCTCTTGGTCTGATGTGAAGCATAAATCTGGTAAGAGACTCACATCCATGGACAGTGTCTAGCACATGGCAAGTGCCATCTGAGCATTAGCTGTTGTTGTGATGAGGGTTGTTTGTGGGTACTGTCCTTGGCATCAAGTGTTTGTTTACCAGGCATACACACCAACCTGCCATTCCACACTGTTAAGAAAGAGGAACACAACCCAGCAGACACACATGTGGGGGATTTTGCCATCAAGGTTTCATGATATCATATTTCAAGTTAGAGAAACACAGTAGAAAAGTATCTTTGATACCGAAAGGCACATCTGTGGGTAAGGGGACAGTCCAGCAAATGCAGCCTGTATTCTGAATCTCTACAAAACATTTTTATAAATTTCCCTTTACCTAGTGGTGGCTACTTTCGTAATTGCTGGTGCTGCTGCCCGGAGTATGAAATTAAACAGCTTTTTTCAGAAAAAAAGCCTTCATCTGATTTTTCTCTCAAATAATATGGGGTGATTTTTAAAAGACCGCAGACACACAAAAATGCTATCCTTTTTTTAAGGCTTTAGGAAGGGGTCTTAAGAAAGAGTGAAGCAAACCCAAAATAAAAGAATCTTTCTTTTCCTTCCTTCCTTCTTTTTTTTGAAACATTTTAAGCAAACTGTATGTATCTGGACTCTGCCAAGCTGGTGGGATTTCTTTCTGATTAGAAGACGAATCCTATTTTTGGATTCCCCTCTTTCTCTATATCCGTTTTCATTTCTTAAAAAAAGAAAAAGGGTTAGCTGCCTGCCAGGGCATGGCATCCTGGTCTTAATAGAGAAATCCAAAATCTAGGCCAGCGAGAAAACGAGCCTTTGAGGTTTCCACGCTTCACCACGGGACGCACTTGGCCTTAGCCTGCAGCCCGCGGTCGGAAAGCGGGTCTCCCGCGCGGGCCCTGCCCTCCTGGTCCCAAGCCCGGCGCTGCGCGTCTCATTAGCTCTGCAGGAATTCTCAACCCACCTTCCAACGTGGACCCACATGAGCCTGTCTGCCCCTACTTTTCAACCCTCTTGGGAAGCGGAAGGGGACGCTTTCAAGAATCCCGGAGGGGCTGGCACAGGGCTTGGAACAAGACGGAGAAATCCAGGTAGCCAGACGTCGGTGAGGCCGACAAAGGGAAAAGGCTCACACTACTCCTATAGATTTCTGAAAGTGACTGCATGTATTTTGAGAACGGGGGAACAAAGGGGAGAGGATCAATTTTGAAAGACCGAAGGCATGGAAATGCAGCTCTACTATGAGGCGCAGGCGGTGCTCCCCATTATCTGAGTGGGGCCCCCGTGTAACAGTCTTTGCCGAACAGGGGGGGACATGCTTTAACAGAACCTTCTGAACAAAGGACGCCACGGAATCTAGGGCGTGTGCACAGTCCTTTCCTTGGGGCGGGTTGTATCTACCGGAGATGCTCCACACCTTCCCGCCATTCCTGCACCTGTTCAGCCCCAAATGGTGGGCAGTCCCGGGGTGCCTCCAGATCTGCCTCTCTGATGCCCCTTCTTTCTCCTGAGCTCCCAGGGTCTCTCCGCCCCGGAGCCCCTCTCTTCTTCTCAATGCATTGCTCCATTAGTTGTGGCTGGTTTGCTAGCTCTGCTCTGAGTAGGTCTGTGTGCTGGAGGGAGGAGGGAAGACAGCATCCCATAGCGTGGTTGCTGGTGTAGCGCTCTGAGGTTTTCTGTTTTGTTTTGTTTTGCGTTTTTTTGTTTGTTAAATACATTCCCTCCTCCTAATCAGTCTTGAGTTTTACTGCAAATGCACCCCCAACCTAAACCCTTTAAAAAAGAGTTAGCCTGGGTTAGGTGTGTGCCAAGCCTCAAGGAGGAAGTGGTCCGGCCAGACCCGACGAAGGGTGGGGAGAAAGTACTGTTCCACCACAGTGAAGATTTCCGAACTTCAATTCTGGGGTGACCTCACCTAAAGCCCAAGCTAGCCTATGGCTTATTACTCTAACTACTTTGTGTTTAACTTCAAATCCATTAAAATATTATATGTATTATACGCTCGGGACACTAACCTGGAGTACGTCTCAATCCTGACATGCCTCATGTTTCAAGGACACAGGAACCCATGGAAACAAGGATTTATAATGAACTGTGAGAGAAGGACTTGACTGTCTCTGGTGTTTCGTGTAGTATGGGGTTCTAAGCCCTGAGACCAACATTACTGTGAGTGTAAGCTCATGGTAGTAGGAGGAATTAATTTTCTGCCACCCCAAGCATCTTGTATTTTTCGGTTGAATACTCCTAGCTTTGAGAATATTTGGTTTGGAATCCTGGTTCAACTGCTTGTTAATAGTCTTACAAACAGTCAAGTTACTGAAGCTCCATGCCTCGTGTCTCAGTTTACTTTTCTGCAAAATGTGCATGATAAAAAAATACTTAACTCATAGGTTATTCTGAGAATGGAGTCAGTAAGTGGGTGAGACACGCTTGGGAAGGAGCCTGGTCCACCACAGGTACCGGCACACTTCCTCCTCTGGGGTTGTGTTGGCTCTTACTAACATGGTAAATGGATGAACTACCCTGTCATCACTATTCCTGTGTAAAATATCACCCCAGGATCGAGTTGCCATTCCGGAGTCTCTAAAACTCCCTAGCATGGATGGATGGTCTGTCCGGAAGTCTAGCACCCTTAATCCCTTACTGACCTTGCCATTCGACCCAAGTGAGACTGATGGGCAGTGATAACACTTTGGGTCAGAGGGGTTCAAGAATCATTCTTGTGAAAAATACCAAAAATGCTTATCAAGAAAAGATGACCTGTAGTAATTTAAAAAAGTCAAACTTCTAGGAGGGTGAACTCAATACCCACAAATTATATCAACTATTGGATCAAAACACTGACCCTGGAATCCACCGGCATGTTTCCAGTCTCAAGAGCAGTCCATTCCCACTGGCTTAAACACTGACACCTTCATCGTAGGATCATGTCCTATGACAAGTTATAAAGACTAGGTTCTCTGTGATCTTCTGTCATCTGGCGAGGCTGGGGAAGAGAAATCTTTTATTTCTCAGCTCGGCCAATCCTGCCTCCTTTAGTTAAGAGTTTATCCTTCAACATATTTATTTCATGTTGCATATTTTCACAGGCAACAAACAAATGCCATTGGATGTTTTAATATTTTGACTGCGATTCTCTTTAGCTAGGTCATTTAGCTCACTAGGTGCATGGTATAGACTGACTTGTGCCCCCCTCAAATCCATACATTGAAGTTCTAAAGCCCTGTATGGCTGTATTTGGAGATAGGGCCCTTACAGAGTTAGTTGGGATTAAATGAAGTGATCTGATAAAAAGACAGAAAGACACCAAAGAGGCATCTTCCCTCTCTCTGCTCGTGAGGCCACAGTGTCTGCAAGACTGGAAAGGACACGTCACCAGGAACCACCCCCACCAGCACCTTGATCTTGGACTCCCAGCCTCCAGGACTGTGAGAGATTAATGTCTGTGATACTCTTTTAGGGTGGCCGAGCTGACTGATACAGCAAAACCTTCCCAGTTTCACATGATTTCAGGCACCAGAAGACTTGCCAGACTTTCTGTTTCACTGTAACTGGAGTTCCTTTCCTCAAGCTTCTGTAACTTCTTCCTCCTGTTTCTTGATGCTTCAGAGAGAGGGCCTCCCACAGAAGCTCTCCTCTGGGTTGTCCCTGTTTCCTGAGGCCCTTCGAGACTTTACTAAAACCCTTCTCAAGGCCCTCAGAGCATCTACACACCCTGTCCTAAAGCCAGTGCCCCATATGTTAGGCTTTTGTTATGGCAGCACCCTGCTTCCGGGTACTCCTCTCTGTTCTGGTTCTCTGTAACTATGTAACACATCATCCCAGTGTTGAATGGCATCCAACGAGAGAAATGATTTATGTCATTCCTGGGTCTGTGATTTGTGCAGGCCCTGGTTGCAGGCTGTGGTCTGGGGTAGTCTGTGAAGACTCACTTCTAAGATGGCACCCCAGCATGGCGAGCAATGTGGTGTGGGGTGATGGCTGAGAGCTTGGCTGTGGTTGAAGGCTGAGGGCTGTGGTTACTTTTCTGTGGGTCTCTCCTTGGGTACTTGGACTTTCTACCCAAAAAGAAGAAGTAGGGAATGATAGTTTCTTGGGATCTGGACCTAGAACCTGGCAGTGGGTAGAAGGGATTCTACCATATTCTATTGGTCAGGCTGATGCAGAGCTCAGATTCAAGGGGAGTAGACAGACACTACAGGTCTTGATGGGAGTACTGTTAGGATTTTAAAACTAACAACACCTTTTAAAAAAAAGGCAAAAAGCTTAAGTCACATTTATTAAATTCAAGAGCATGATACCCTCAACAGAAGGGAAATTGTTACACATTTTAAAAAATGAAAGCCCATTAAATCATGTATTCCTTTCAAAGTAAAGAGTATGCATCAAGAACTTGAAAATGAAATCAACTAATCCATACACTGATGCCTATATTTCTGATTCTGTGACTGTGGTCCACTTAAAGGCATGTAAATGTTAAAAATTTCATCCCAGCTAAGGGTCAACTCCAATATCTTGTTTCCTCATCTTTAAAGTAAAAATAGAATCAACCCTACCACTTGACCTTATGACTCCTTGACTGTAACCCATGTTCTTCCAAAGGTTTTATGTTCCATCACTAATCCATGGAGCTCAAGTTGCAATGTTTTAAAGTATGGGACCAATAATTTATAAGTAACTGTAGCTTTTAAAAAATTTATATACTCTCAAAATGAACATGACCTCCAGGTTCAAATAACCAAGGAAATGGTTTTTTGGAGGGTCTGACATTAAAAGATTAAATTTAATTTTAAATTTGCATTTAATTTGCAGTTCCTTTTGAAACCACTTATTGCCAGGCAAAGCCCTTTTTCTTCACAGCATTTATGCCTCTGATGTACTGCTCCATAAAGATGCCAGTGGAATCCCTCACCTTTCTACCAGGGGTCCTTAAGTAATTTTAGAAACATGTTTTATTTCTGACTTTTTGAATGTAGAAATAGAGACACAAATGCCCCAGTCAACTGCTCAAGGACACACAGAAAGGCTCTTTTCCCTTTATGAGTGTTCTCTTCTCAGTGCCAAGCAGAGCTGTTTAATTGACACTTTGCTTTGAGAAAGCACTCATTATTGGTACCTGGATTGGTCTAGACTAAAGAGTAAACCCATAATTTGTGAAATGTGTTTTCTCAGAGAGTTAGTGTCAGAGGTTTCTCCAAGTTAAGCATATTCCAGATCATTAACACCTTCCTGAAATTTTTTGAAAGATTTTTTAATTATTTATTTGAAAGAGAGAGAACAAGGTATGAAGAGGGGGCAGAGTGAGAAGCAGACTACGTGCTGAGCAGGCAGCCCGAGGTGGGACTCAATCCCAGGACCCCAGGATCATGACCTGAGCCAAAGGCAGATGCTTAGCCTACTGAACCACCCAGGTGCCCCTACTTTTTTGAATTTTTATACCCCACTGGGTAGCCTCATATTACCTTACAGATGATTAGCAGATCACCAGGTTAATAGTTTCCCTTTAATAAAATACATTATGGGTGGAAAAAAATCACACACACACAAAAAAGAACAAGAGGCAGTAACCATGACTAGGGACCTAATCAATGTGGATGTTGGTAATTTGTCAGAGCTAGAGTTCAGAATGACAGTTATCAAGGTGCTAGCTGGGTTTGAAAAAAGCATGGAAGATAAGAGAGATTCCCTCTCTAGAGAAATAAAAACCCTTTCTAGAGAAATAAAAGAACTAAAATCTAACCAAGTTGAAATCAAAAAGCTATTAATGAGATGCCATAAAAAATGGAGGCTCTTACTGCTAGGATAAATGAGGCAGAAGAGAGAATTAGTGATATAGAAGACCAAGTGATAGAGAATAAAGAAGCTGAGGAAAAGAGAGACAAACAACTACTGGACCATGAGGGGAGAATTAGAGATAAGTGAAGATAATTGATAAGATGAAACAACATTAGAATAATTGGGATCCCAGAAGAATAAGAGGGGGGGCAGAAGGTATATTGGAGCAAATTATAGTACAGAATTTCCCTAATTTGGTGAAGGGAACAAGCATCAAAATCCACGAGACACAGAGAACCCCCCTCAAAATCAATAAAAATAAGTTCACACCTCATCATCTAATAGTAAAACTTACAAGTCTTAGTGACAAAGAGAAAATCCTGAAAACAACTGGGACAAGAAGTGTGTAACATACAATGGTAGAAATATTAGATTGGCAGCAGACCTATCCACAGAGACCTGGCAGGCCAGAAAGAACTGCCATGATATATTCAGAGCACTAAGCGAGAAAAATATGCAGCCAAGAATACTATATCCAACTAGGCTGTCATTGAAAATAGAAGGAGGGATAAAAAGCTTCCAGGACAAACAAAAACTAAAGGATTTGCAAACACCAAGTCAGCCCTACAGGAAATATTGAAAGGGGTTCTCTAAGCAAAGGGAGAGCCTAAAAGAAACATAGACCAGAAAGGAAGAAACACAATATATAATAATAGGCATCTTATAGGCAATAAAATGGCACTAAATTCATATCTCTCAATAGTTACCCTGAATGCAAATGGTCTAAATGCCCCAATTAAAAGACACAGGGTATCAGGATGGATAAAAAAACAAGACTCATCAATATGCTGTCTTTAAGAAACTCATTTTAGACTGAAAGACACCTCCAGATTTAAAGTGGGGGTGGAAAACAATTTACCATGCTAATGGACATCAAAAGAAAGCTGTAGTGGCAAATATTATATCAGATAAATTAGATTTTAAGCCAAAGACTATAAAAGATATGAGGAAGGACACTATACCATACTAAAAGGATCTGCCCAACAAGAAGATCTAACAATTTTAAATATCTGTGCCCCTAACATGGGAGCAGGCAATTATGTAAACCAATTAATAACAAAATCAAAGAAACACATCAACAATAATACAATAATAGTAGGAGACTTTAACACCCCCCCTTACTGAAATGGACAAATAATCTAAGCAAAAAAACAACAAGGAAATAAAGGCTTTAAATGACACCCTGGACCAGTTGGATGTCACAGATATATTCAGAACATTCCATCCCAAAGCAACAGAATACACATTCTTCTCTAGTGCTCATGGACCATTCTCCAGAATAGACCACATTCTGGGTCACAAATCAGGTCTCAACCAGTACCAAAAGATTGGGATCATTCCCTGCATATATTCAGAGCATAATGCTCTGAAACTAGAACTCAATCACAAGAGGAAAGTTGGAAAGAACTCAAATACATGGAGGCTAAAGAACATCCTACTAAGGAATTAATGGGTCAACCAGGAAATTAAGGAAGAATTAAAAAATTCACAGAAACAAATGAAAATGAAAACACAACTGTTCAAAATCTTTGGGACACAGCAAAAGCAGTCCTGAGAGGAAAGGATACAGCAATACAAGCCTTTCTCAAGAAACAAGAAGGGACTCAAGTACACAACCTAACCCTACACCTAAAGGAGCTGGAGAAAAAACAGCAAAGAAAGCCTACACCCAGCAGGAGAAGAGAAATAATAAAGATCAGAGCAGAAATCAGTGAAATAGAAACTAAAAGGACAATGGAAAAAATCAACGAAACTAGGAGCTCGTTCCTTGAAAGAATTAATAAGATTGATAAACCCCTGGCCAGACTTATCCAAAAGAAAAGAGAAAGGACTCAAATTAGTAAAATCATGAATGAAAGAGGAGAGAGCACAACCAACACCAAAAAAAAAAAATACAAGCAATTATCAGGACATTTTATAAGCAACTCTACATCAGCAAATTTGACAATCTGGAAGAAATGGATACATTCCTAGAGAAATACAAACTACCAAAACTGAACCAGGAAGAAATTGAAAACCTGAATAGACCCATAACCAATAAGGAGATTGAAGCAGTCATAAAAAATCTCACAAAAAACAAGAGCTCAGGGCAGATGGCTTACCAGGGGGAATTCTAACAAACATTTAAAGAAAAATTAATACTTATTCTCCTTAAAATGCATTAAAGAATAGAAATGGAAGGAAAACTTTGAAACTCATTTTATGAGGCCAGCATTACCTTGATCCCAAAACCAGGCAAAGACCCCATCAAAAAGGAGAATTACAGACCAATATCCTTGATGAATACAGATGCAAAAATCCTCAACAAAATACTAACCAAAAAAAAATAGTATCCAACAGCACATTAAAAGAATTATTCACCACAACCAAGTGGGTTTTATTCCTGGGATGCAAGGTTGGTTTAACATTCACAAATCAATCAAAGTTATACAAGACATTAATAACAGAAAGAACAAGAACCATATGATCCTCTCAATAGATGCTGAAAAAGCATTTGACAAAATACAGCACCCTTTCTTGATCAAAACTCTTCACAGGCTAGGCATAGAGGGTACTTACCTCAATATCATCACAGCATCTACGAAAAATGCACAGCAAATATCATTCTCAATGGGGAAAAACTGAGAGCTTTCCCCCTAAAGTCAGGAACACGGCAGGGCTGTCCACTATCACCACTGCTATTGAACATAGTACTAGAAGTCCTAGCCTCAGCAATCAGACAACAAAAAGAAATAAAAGGCATCCAAATCGTCAAAGAAGTCAAACTCACACTCTTTGCAGATATTATGATACTTTATGTGGAAAACCCAAAGTACTCCACTCCAAAACTGCTAGAACTCAAACAGGAATTCAGTAAAGTGTCAGAATATAAAATCAATGTACAGAAATCAGTTGCATTTCTATATACCAACAACAAGCAGAAGAAAGAGAAATTAAGGAGTTAATCCCACTTACAATTGCACCCAAAACCATAACATACTTAGGAATAGACCTAACCATAGAAGCAAAGAATCTGTACTCAGAAAAGTATAAAGTATTTATGAAAGAAATGGAAGAAGACACAAAGAAATGGAAAAACATTCCAGGCTCATGGATTGAAAGAATAAATATTGTGAAAATGTCTCTGCTACCTAGGGCAATCTTCACATTTAATGCAATCCCCATCAAAATACCAAAACTTATTTCAAAGAAATGGAACAAATAATCCTAAAATTTACATGGAACCAGAAAAGACCCCAAATAGCCAAAGGAATGTTGAAACAGAAAACCAAAGTTGGTGGCATCACAATTCCAGACTTCAAGCTCTATTACAAAGCTGTCATCATCAAGACAGTATGGTACTGGCACAAAAACAGATACATACATCAGTGGAACAGAGTAGAGACCCTAGAAATGGACCCTCAACTCTATGGTCAACTAATCTTTGACAAAGCAGGAAAGAATGTCCAATGGAAAAAAGACAGTCTCTTCAACAAATGGTGTTGGGAAAATTGGACAGTCACATGCAGAGAAATGAAACTGGATCATTTCCTTACACCACACACAAAAATAGACTCAAAATGGATGAAAGACTTCAATGTGAGAAAGGAATCCATCAATATCTTTGAGGAGAACACTGGCAGTAACCTCTTCGACCTCAGCCACAGCAAATTCTTCCTAGGAACATCACCAAAGGCAAAGGAAGCAAGGGCAAAAATGAACTATTGGGACTTCATCAAGATTAAAAGCTTGTGCACTGCAAAGGAAACAGTCATCAAAACCAAAAGACAACTGACAGAATGGGAGAAGATATTTGCAAATGACATATCAGATAAAGGGCTTGTATCCAAAATCTATAAAGAACTTCTCAAACTCAACACCCATGGAATAAATAACCCAGTCAAGAAATGGGCAGAAGACATGAACAGACATTTCTCCAAAGAAGACATCCAAAGGGCCAACAGACACATGAGAAAGTGCTCAACATCACTCGGCATCAGAGAAATACAAATCAAAACCACAGTGAAATACCACCTTACACCACTCAGAATGGCTAAAATTAACAAGTCAGGTAATGACAGATGTTGGCGAGGCTGTGAAGAAAGGGGAACCCTCCTACACTGTTGGTGGGAATGCAAGCTGGTGCAGCCACTCTGGAAAACAGTATGGAGGTTCTCGAAAAGTTGAAAATAGAGCTACCCTATGACCCAGCAATCGCACTACTGGGTATTTACTCTAAAGATACAAAGGTAGTGATCCTCAGGGGCACATGCACCCGAATGTTTACAGCAGAAATATTCACAATAGCCAAACTATGGAAAGAACCTAGATGTCCATCAACAGATGAATGGATAAAGAAGTTGTGGTATATCTATATAATGGAATACTATGCAGCCACCAAAAGAAACAAAATCTTGCCATTTGCAATGATGTGGATGGAACTAGAGCGTATTATGCTAAGCGAAATAGGTCGATCAGAGAAAGACCCTTATCGTATGATCTCTCTGATATGAGGAATTTGAGGGGCAGGGCATGAAGCCGTGGCATTTAGGGAGGGAAAACATGAAACAAGATGGGTAGGGAAGGAGACAAACCATAAGAGACTCTTAATCTCATGAAACAAACTGAGGGTTACTGGGGAGTGGGAGGGTAGGGATAGGGTGGATGGGTTATGGACATTGGGGAGGATTTGTGCTATGGTGAGTGCTGTGAAAGATGTAAGCCTGATGATTCACATACCTGTACCCCTGGGGTAAATAATAATAAAAATAAATAAATAAATAAATAAATACAAGCAAATAAATAAATAAATAGGAAAGGAAAAAAAGGACAAAGAAAAAATAAAATAAAATACATTCTATAGCCTTGTACATTCTTAGGAATTCAGCATAATTGCTCTATTGATATTTGTACTTTATCTTTTGCATGCTCTTATTTAGATATATATTTTTATATATTTCTTTATTTTAGAGAGAGAGAGAGAGCTCTCAGGAGCAGAGTGAGGGGCAGGGGGAGAAAGAGAGAATCTCAAGCAAATTCCCTGCTGAATGGGGAGCCCAGTGTGGGACTTGATTTCAGGAGTCTGAGATCGTGACCTGAGCTGGAATCCAGAGTTGACTGCTTAACCTACTGACCCACCCAGGTGCCCCTATTTATTATTTTTTAAAAGTATTTTTTTAGAGTAGTTTTAGTTTTACCATAAAATTGCGAGGAATGTATAGACACTCATATACCCTCTGACTCCACACTATTAATGTCACTCACCAGAGTGGAACACTGTTTGGCAAGGATGAATGTCAATGGACGTGTCATCATCACCCAGGGTTCACTCTTTGTGTACCTCCTATAGCCTTGAACAAATGGGTTTGGATATCTGTCTAATGACAGGCATCTATCCATTGTTATATCCTATAGAGAATTTTCACTGCCCTAAAAGTCCCCTGTGCTCCACCAGCTCATCTCTCCCCACCCTCATTTGCAACAGTGATCTTTCTATTATTGTTAGAGCTGTGCCTTTTCCAGAATATCACAGAGTTGGAATTACACAATATGCTGCTTTTGTCAATTGGCTTCTTTCACTTAGTAATATGCATTTATGGTTCCTCCATGTCTTTTCATTGATAGCTCATTTCTTTTTAGGGCTGAATAATATTCTATTGTTGGGATGGATAACAGTTTATCTATCCACCTTTGTTGCCTCCAAGTTTTGGCAATTATGGATGTAGCTGCTGTAAACATCCATGTGCAGGTTTTGGTGTGGACATAACATTTTCACCTCTTTTTGGGTAAAGACCAAGGAACATGTAATTTATTTTTATGATCAGAAATATTCTAGATTTTTTTGTGGTAGAATGTAACTCAAACAATATGGTTATGCATTATTAAAAATCTAATCAAATAGTCTTCTCTTCTCAGAGTTGTATTACATTTTGTGTCTGTGTGTCTGTGTGTCCCATGCAAATAATTAGAATAGTAAACAAATACATATTCAGCTATCTACATACAATTTTTATCCCAGCAAAAGCAGTGCAGAATGTTTTGCTGCTTCTGGATCTGCAGTAAGTCATCTCTTCATTTTATATTTGGGGATACACAGAGATAACAGGTTACTTTTTAGGAAATTCAATTGCACTGCTGGGTTTCTTCATAGAAATACAGAACTTGGTGAACTGGTGGCCAGCAGTACTGCACTGAAGGTTAAAATTGCTCAAATAAATATTACTTTAGTGTTAAATTACATTTCCAGCACTTCTTTACCCATCTATCTCTTCAAACTATATATTAAGGAATTATTTCTCAGAAACCCACTTCAATTTAATGTAAATGCCATTTTTAAAAGAATACATAATCCTTTTTTTTTCCATTTGCTATCCAAAACTTATTACTAGTATTTCTTTTTTTTTTATTTACTTATTTGACAGAGGGAGAGAGATCACAGGAGGCAGAGAGGCAGGCAGAGAGAGGGGGTGAAGCAGGCTCCCCGCTGAGCAGGGAGCCCGATGCGGGCCTCGATCCCAGGACCCTGAGATCATGACCTGAGCCGAAAGCAGAGGCTTTAACCCACTGAGCCACCGAGGCGCCCGACATTGTTCTTCTTTTAACATCACATTCTAATATCTCAGGAAGGGCGACAGATATACATTTTTCATTCAATATACTTTGAAAGAATACTCAAGTACTATACAAAAACCACATGTGGTACAGTTTAAAAATAATAAAACCCTGGAATTACAAAAACTTGGCTTGTTTGAGGTGTTTCCATGACTTATTGAATATACTTTTGCTGCCTCTTGTTTTCAGCATACTTAATACCAAAAATCATGACAAACATGGCAGGTGATCTTAACTTGGAGGGTCCATGAGTGTGTCTCTTTGTGCCTCCTTGAAATCCCAAATTATCAACCATGAATGTTTAATATTGACCATGGCTGTCCACCCCTGCACCTTGGTTAATCTACACAGCAGCCCTCTGAGTTGGGGACTGTGGTTAATAGCACACTTCACTGGTGAGAGAGCTTCGGGGTTCAGTGGTCTGCCTTTCAGGAGTTGAACAGAGGACCCCATAGAGGAGAACATTCCATCCTCTTAGACGAGAGGAGCTTGCCTTTTTCTGTCCTGCTATAAGCAGAGAGAGGTAATCATAAATCTGTCCTCCCACAAAAGTAACCAAAGTGCAGATGAATATTTATTAAATCAAATGTCATCTCTGTGAAGCCATTTCTTGTTACATTTCATAAGATGTAGAAGTATAAGCAGCCTTAGGAATTCTCTGGTTTAATCTATGGCTTTCTTGCTCTGAAATTAGACATGAAAGAGGTGACTCATATGACTAGTCAATGGGCCTTGGAACAGTGTCCCATCACCTTGTTAAACTCTCCTCCCAATCAGGAGGTGTGTGTTTGGATGAGCTCTGCCTCATTTGGTAAGACTGGTGTGTCCGCTGCTGCACGTGGGTGTGGGGATGAGGGTGAGTCATGTGTTCAGAGTAAAGGATGGTGAACCAGGTTAGCACAGAGATTCCAGGGGGGTCTTGTGCTCCTACCACATTTGAAGGTGGGTGGTGGGTGGTTTCAGGACATAACTGTGGGAGCCATGGGATAGGTGGAATGCAGACGGGTTCCTCTCCTTGCCTGAGGCTGGGGAGGGGGACTGTGGCCCCCAGGCAATGGTCTTGACCCTCCTACAACCAGGAGAGGAGGACAGTGACCCAGAGATCTGACACATTTGTACTATTTTAATTTCAAATCACACGACATGTCTCTGACAGAGTACTCATTGTGATGATTTATTTATCAGCGACTTGAAAAATGTCACCTGAATGTGTGGAAAAGGGTCTGTTGGGACACTGATCATCTTCATGTATTTCCTTCTGTTCTTCTTACACTTTACCAACAGCCATTCAGCACTTTCAACAAAATTCAATGACCATGTCAACATATCAACATCTCAATAAGTTTCTGAAACTTTTCTTAGATAGTAAGATGGTACACTGCAACCTTGACTTGCACCATAAACTTGGAATCCAGGTGAAAATCATTTCTTTGTCCTCTGAGGGGGACCCTTGTCACTAGAACATTGATGGGACCAGTGACTTTGTAATGTGTTTTTTTTTCTTTTCTTTTTCTCCAGCTTTACTGAGGTATAACTGACGATGGAAATTGGTGTTTTAATATACGTATACATCATACTATGTGATGTCATTCAGGCTTAAAAGATCCTGCCATTAGCGCTATCCAGGATGAACCAAGAGGATGTTGTGCCAAGTGAGATATGCCAGACACAGTAGGATGGGTCGGGCATGGATGCCCGATGTGAGGAGTGTGATTCGGTGTTTAGATATCTCCTGGCTCACTCTCAGCAGCTGGCTGACCTGGGTTGGGGAAGAGGTTTTTAACTTTGAAGTACTGGGAAGGAGTGGATTTATTCAAAGCTTATAAAGTGTATCTTTCCTTCCTAAGGTCCTTTCAAAGAAATGCCATTTAAAATTTCTGTAGCTATCCTTTATGTCTGGTCCAAATAGTCATCAGGATACAGAAATCGTGTTTCTCTGGGTAGTGTATTCTAGTCTTAAAAAATGTTATAACAGAGAAAAAAAAGAATAGATACCCCAGTCAAAATTCTCTGAATGTGGCTATTATTTATAGATTTATAAAAAGCTAACCCTGTGAGCACAAACATGACATACTTTCCATAGGGAGCCAACGATCAAAAGCAAGCACATGATAACTACTATTCTACTTTCTGTTTCTATGGGGCCATCTTTTTTAGATCCCACATAGAGGTGAGGTCATGTAGTTTTTTCTGTGTCTGGCTTATTTCCCTTAGTTTGACATCCTCCAGGTACATGCATCTTATGGCAAATGGCAGGATGCTTTTTATGGCTAAATAGTATTCCCTTGTATGTATACACCAATTATTTATCCATTTATCCACCAAAGGACATTTATTGTTTCTGTGTCTTTGCTACTATGAATCATGCTGCAGTGAACACGGGAGTGCTGATAGCTCTTCAAGACACTGATTTCATTTCCTTTGGGTGGATACCCAGGAGTGAGGTTGCTGAATCACATGGGGGTGGAGGTAGATGGGGTGGGGGAGATGTGAGTCGGAGGGCACACCTTGTGGTTCCTTAAGATGAGTAGTCAAGAGAGCCAATGTACAGCATGGTGACTGTAATTAATACTGTACTGGATACTGCAAATTTGCTAACAGTCTTGACTTCAGGTGTTCTCATCACGTACATAAAGATAACCATACAAGGAGATGATGTGTTAACTCACTTGACTGTAACTCATCACGTTGTGTGCCTTAAATATGCGCACTTTTTGTCACCTGAATCAATAAATAAGCAAACGCAGGAGAACTGGAAAGTGCTGAGTTGAGCCAGTATTGTGGGACAATATGACATTATGTGACCTTTTCTCTCTGTCACAGTTTAAGTCTGACTTGCCATGGTTGTCCCTTCAAGAAGCAAACCCTCATCTCGTGATGTGGTAGGCTGACCCTATGGCCCAAACTCTGACAATGCACCTTCTAGCTCCTGCACAAATACCAAAGATGAAGGGCATTGCACTCAAACTATGAAAACTATTTGTGTCAGCCCTTGGAAGCCAGCTCTGCAGCTTCCAAATCCAAGAGAGATGTGGCGTGGCCAGAAGAGGTGAATGTACCATGTCATGGGGAGCTGAACATAGCAGGTGGAAGATGAGGAATAGAACGTCATCCCCCTAGGAGAAGGGCACAACCTCCCTGACAGGAATGGATGCTCATCTTTCTGGGGAGGAAATATGCTCATTTATTGACATGAAGCTGTTCTTTTCAAATTCAGGGGCCACCACATTTTATGACAACGTGTACTCCCCGGGGAGGCAGTTTAGGAAAACACAGAGTGAGGTCTATTTTCATGTGGGGTTGAGCTCTGTGTATTTAGTTAATAGGCTACTTATGCAAAAGATTTGTAGTGTATAATTAAGCTACAAGGAAGAAACTAAAAGAGCAAGATAATATTTGCCATTCTTAAATATAGTCTAATTGTCTGTGAAACCATACTCCTTAATGTTTTGTACCATTTTCAGGAAATGTTGATATTTTACCCAAAAGAGACAAAAAATGAAATGAATAATAAAACATAAATAAATGGAAAACAGAGAGTTTGTCTGCAATACTCTTTCCTAAGCCAGGAATGCCAGAACTAAAGTCATACCACCATCCAAATCTCATGAGTAATGCTGCTGATCTTTGTCTTAACTTAAACAAAAACAATGCATAATAATTGCAGTCCAAATTTATGAACTTTAAAAATCAGCAAGATCATCATTACTGTCTTTGTAGTACTATATATATATATATATGTATATATATATATATATATCAAAGGCATTCAATATTTAGATTCTCAGGCACCTCTTTAGAATGTCATCTATTCCACTTTTAGAGAAAGGAATGTTTGGGGAACATGCAATTAGGTGTCTTTGGTCATAAGGTAACTCTGAAAGGAGATTTCAGCAATTTCGTTTTCTTCATTTTTGCAACAAATACTAATTACCCCTGGTACTAAGAAAAGAAGGCAGTTGCTCATACTTCCCAACCTGCTGTTCTAGTTTTAGAGAACACTGCAGCACTTTACTTACTTATTTATTTTAAAGACATTTAAAAAAAGATTTTATTTATTTATTTGAGAGAGAAGGAGAGCCCAGAGGGAGAGGGAGAGGGAGAAGCAGACTCCTCACTGAGCAGAGAGCCCCACTTGGGGCTGGATCCTAGGACCCGGGGGTCATCACCTGAGCCAAAGGCAGACACTTAAATGACTAAACCACCCAGGCACCATTTACTACTTTATTTTAAAGACTTATTTATTTATTTATTTATTTATTTATTTATTTATTTATTTATTTATTTAAGAGAGAGAGAGAGAAAAAATTTCAAGCAGACTCCACATTGGGCTGAGTGTGCAGCCCGATGCAGGGCTCAATCCCAAGACCCTGAGATCACCACCTGAGCTAAAACCAAGAGTCTGGTGCCCCAAATATCACAGCACTCAACAGAAACCTATCTGTAAAACCTCTTCCCCACACTTTTCTCTCCTTTGCTTTCTCCTCCTCACCTTCAAAATGCTCCATGATGATCAACACAGATCTGGAGGACAGATGTCCCCAGACAAGGAGAAGAGAGGGACAGAGGAGGAAATGCAGTATGAAAACGAGGTGCCCACATGCTGAAGCAGGTGTGTGTGACTGGCCGTTTGTGCACATGGATTTGCCTGACCCACTGGAGGAAATGTGGGGCCATGGTTGCCACTCTCTCTCTCTCTCTTTCTGTTGCTGCCTGGTGTTTTCTTTTTTTTTTTTTTTTTTTTTTAAAGATTTTATTTATTTATTTGACACAGAGAGAGAGATTACAAGTAGGCAGAGAGGCAGGCAGAGAGAGAGGAGGAAGCAGGCTCCCTGCTGAGCAGAGAGCCCGATGTGGGCCTCGATCCCAGGACACTGAGATCATGACCTGAGCCGAAAGCAGAGGCTTTAACCCACTGAGCCACCCAGGCGCCCGTGCCTGGTGTTTTCTTAATGTGGTGCAGAGCTGGGTGGGCATCTGAGGTGTTGGGGTCCCCCTCAGGGCATGAGGTCTCCTGTCCTCACACCCACCCCTTGGCAGAGACCTGCCAGTGGGACTCATGTCCCCCCAGACATGGCTGGTAGGAAGCTGAGGCCAGCTGGAATCCTGAGAATGTTTCCATCCACGGCCTGAAACGCTCCGTGCATCCTTCCACGCCACAAAGATCTTACAGATGGCAAGATCTTACACTTGGTTAGATTGCGTCTGGTTTCCATTTTGTAAAAGTTAACTTTAATTTTGTCACTGTAGGTTTATTTCCTTATGACACCAGATTTAAGCTTCCCTTAACAATGTTCTGCTACAGATTAAACTCCTTTTAGGAGGACAGCTTGGGTTTCTGTGACTAAGCAAATCGTGCCTCTGGAGAAAAAAAAAAATCAAAACATACAACTGACATTTCTTTTTTTTTTTTTTTTAATACTGTTTTCCAATTTTTGCCTTGAAATCAAACATTAGCTCCTGAACTCTCTAAAAATAGTTGTGGTTACCCAAAATTATTTCTTGCAGGAGATTGCTCAGTCTTTTCCTTCCACCTCAAGAAGAGGATCTAAGAATACCTCCTGCTCTAGACAAGAGTCATAAAAAGGAACAGATAGTAAATATGCATGACTGTCTGATTTCTTTCCAGCTTCTGTGCACTGCCCCCCACCCCCCAATACGAACTCCTGTGCATCCATGGACTTCTGGAATACTATTGAGGATTGTGCAGAACAGAAGATCATTTCAATGTCCAGTGTTATCAAGCAGCCGTGGTTACCTTGCTTCTGCTGGAGAAGTTATTCCCTGCACCTCACACGTGTACCATTGGTTTCTATTCTTCAGTGAGACACGTTCTGCTTAGGAAGAGGGCATCCTGATGCCAGCATTCTCTGGGAATTTGAACGGAAGCCAACTGGGACCATGATCTGAGGGACTTCTCATTGACTTAAACTTTTGAGAACATTTCTAAGAATCCCCACCAGGTATGTCAACATTTTAATTTTTATTTGCAATAGCAATTGTTATGATTGGCCATGAATTTTATATTTCATAAACTTGAACCAATGATTTAAAAAACCACATATGGAACCTTTTAGTAAAAGCTCAATGCGTATCTCATTTAATCTCTACAGTAGCACTAAGGAGTAGATGTTATCACTGCTCCCCTGGAAAACCAAGACACACGGAGTTTTAGGGTCTTCGCAAGGCACCTTGGGTGTAGCCTGTTCCCACTGATCCAATACCTGTCCCTTTTGTACCCCAACACTTGGCCCCTTGACCAATGGGCAAGGGTAATCCCCCACATTAGGGAGCTCCAAAACCCACACTTTGCTCAGATCTTACAGAAAAATCTGATCATTCTTGCATGCATTTGTATACGTTCTCTGGGAATCATGATTGATTTTTATGATGGATGAATTTCAGAAAGATTTCCAAGGAGCTCCTGGAGAGTGAAGTGGGCAGTCACTGTGACTGTGTATGTACGTTGTCTTGGTTTTGAATCCTTTCCCAATGTTAGTATTTTGCGATATTTGAGTCTCATTGTCCTCATCTGTCAAACGGATCTAATAATACGTATCTTGAAATGACAACATCTATCTATGAGATAAAACTAACTCCGGATGGGAGACAACATATATGAAGAGGTCAGCAAGGACTTGGCACAGAGGAAGCAGCACAGTTTTGGTGCCTGGGAAGCACTCTGAGACAGAGGTTTTGGGGGTAAGTGTTTAAGAATAACATGTGGGGGGGAAGGAGTGGGTCGAGGCAGACACTGTGCTCGATACAAACAGAGGCCTCTGCTAGTAATCTTGAGGGAGCCCTACAGTTGGGATCCCACAGTCTTGTGACTTGAGTCAAGGAGCCTGGGCTTTTGTCATGTCTTCGAAAAAGTCAGAATTAGCTGTCCCCAGGGACAGACATGAACCTTGAGTAAAATGGTTCCTTGGGGGTTGGAGCACTTCCTGGGGAGGGACTCAGTTGTCAGCCATCAGTGGGCATTCATCCAGGGGGTGGGCAGTGAGTGTCTCCATCCTGACAGGTGATCCGGCCAGCGTAGCACGTCATCCGTCTCCACAGGTGTTGCTCAGTGGGAGCTGGGATTGTTATTATTCACTATCATGTCATTGCTGTGTTGGGAACAATGTCCCATAGGCACACTCTTGCCAAGAGTCATCCTGACTCACTGCAGCATGGCAAAGAGTCATCTCATTTTGTAACGAGAGAGGCCCTCAACCGGCACTGTCATCGTGAAACTGAAGAAGAGACTTAGAAGAAATTGAAATTCTGAGTGGCCCCAGGAAGCATTTTCATCCAACACACCTGATGCACTCATGTGAGGCATAGCCAAATCGATTGGGTTAACTTGGCACATAGTCCCTGAATAACACAACCTGAACCTTGGATTTGGAAACAATTTGGGTGATGATATTTGACTATTCATGTTTGGAAACAGTTGATATTTGCATAAAAATCACAAATTAAGTATCTTTATCAAGGCATTTTGAAACACAAAAGGGCTTCAGCTACCTCCCCATTTTGAATGGAAATCTGATGAATATTGAGAAGATAAAAATGAACAAGATAATAGAAGAAAATACAGTCATGAGATCATGATATAGGGCTTTGCAAAGGGTTCAATCCTGCAAAGTCCCCAGTGTTAAGAATATGCATGAAACACAAATATTTACGCATCTGGGAGCTTGTGATGCATAACTGTCATCTCAACTGTTGGACAGGGAAAGGGGGTGAAGCTGATGTATGTTGTCCAGACAATCACAGGACTTACAGGACTCTTGGACCACTAGGTCTTAGAGAAACCGGTGGAGTTCGTGTGGGACAAGCCCCACAGAAACAGTCCTGTTGTGTCAAAGCTGGGAAGTATGCTGGTAAGAGTCAGAGCCATCTTGAAATTTCCAGGCTCAGAAGGATGATGTATGGATGATGCTGATGGTGGCCAGCACACCTGGAACTGTTGCTCCGGCATCTTAAGCACCCGAATGTAACTCATCCTAGAAGGTTCTAAGAAAAGGGTGAAATGAGGTATTCATATAAATGATGAAAATCTAAACTTTATGCACTTGGCAGCTCCACTGAGGAAGTAATGTCATAAAAAAAATACAGAACTCAGATAAACCCCCAGCCCCCAGCAGAGGCTATGGTGAGGATGCAGGAACCTGAGCCCAACAGGGGCACCTGCTCTGGCTGGTGTTGCATGTGGCCCATTTTTCCGCCACACTTGTTCAAGTACAGAGCTCACACTAGCTGCAGCCTTCTCCTCCGGTCTGGACCAGCTGGTCTAGTAGTGCTCACCAGGTCATTGATGGCAGCCGGTGACTGACTAGTCTTCAAGTGACAGATTCTTTTCAGCAGTCCTCAAGAACTCTGTTCCAAAAATATTTTTAAACGTAATTAAAAAAAAAAGAAGAACTCTGCCCCATCTGCATTAGAAATGCCTTTATCCACTTGAAGATACTTTGGGTCTCAGTGTATTAGTAGAACCAAATTTCTTTCTCCTTGCTTTAATTGAGTCTTGAGTGATTTGATATACCTTGAGATACTACAGTCTTCAGCAAGTTATGAAGAGGAAAGAAACTTTCCCACTGATCAATACTAATAAAAAAACATTTTGACTGACTGTGCTAGAGGAAAGATTAAATTATCTATTTTCTTTAGAGAGAAATATTTATAATTCATTGCCATGTGAAGAAGTGATCAAAGAACATTTAGGAAAAAGGTATGAAGAGCAGAATTGGAAATGTGTCAGATAGTTTATTAATAAAAATATTATTTCCTTTTTCCGGACTTTTTAGTACTGGTCATTTTTTTTTAATTTAGTTTTGCTGATTCTTTATGTGTTCTAAATATTCTCTTTCACGTCTGACCTTGTATTTGTCATTATGAATTCTCTCAGGTGAGTTGGTTTTGTCAGTGAAATGTGCATTGTTCACATTTATTACCTCCCATCCCTTGCGCCGTAACAAATAGGCTATTTCTCCATTCTGAATCTTGGTGGTTGAGCGTGTGCATGACAGGAACACGGCTGTAAGTGATTCTGGCTGGCTTGGGTGCAGAGAAGCTGTAAGGTCAATGATACTGCAGGTTACCGTCTGGGGCCTCCCAGGGAACGTCTGTCCATAGCCCGTGTCCTCAGAGGCTCACATTCCCTGGGCACACCTAAAGTCACTTTTACTTGCCACTGAGGGAGGAGGTTGTTCAAGAATTTGGCATCAAGCAGATTCATGATATCCCCTGAACTTCCCAAAGGCACTGAGACCAGCAGCTTCTCCACTCCCTCTCCCTGCAGGAAAGATCCATCTCCACGAATAACAACACCTGCTCTCCAACATGTGAAAAAGGACTTTGTCATTTAGAAATTCTTCTTTCCACATATCCTGCCTCTGAGAATGGTTTTGCTGGTGTGAACAGAACCACTGATTTCACAGTTGGAAAGCAAGTCCTGTTTGGGTATATGTTCATTAGGCATCCTTAGAAAAGGAACTCTCAGACTTGAAGAACTGTTTGCTCTCCCCCTGTGGTGCCCCCAGAACTGTGATGGCCCATAGCAGTTGCTCAGTAAATATTTCTTTAATGGAAGATTGGCCTCCATCATGGAGAACTTCCTAATAGGTATGCTGGTTTCTGCTCAATTTAGGATCCTTCTCTACAACATTCTGATATGGGTCTGTCCAATTTATCTTGAATACAAAGTGATGGGGAAAAGCTCACCCCTTCCAAAGATGATGTTTCACTTTTATAGTAGACCAATTTTATGATGAAAAAGTGTCTCCTTCTATTGACATTAAAGCCTCACTACAGGTTAGACATGTCCAGCCTTCCCTTCTTCCTCCGCCATCAGAAACACAGACCTAGCACCTTCTCCATGTGACATGAACAAGAACTATCAGAGGGGAGCCCCTTCTCCACCCTCCTGTCTGCACCCCTGCCAGCACTGATCTCTGTCACTGCGGTTCCACATCCTTGCTGCTCCCACGCCTGCCCACGTATGCTTTCTCTGTCACAACCTCTGTCAAATGGTGCAGCCTGAACTGAGTGTTTGGGGGCTGCTGTGTTTCTTCTTCTGAATGCTGGGCTTGTCCTGGTGAGATCAGGATGTGCAGCTCCATCCCACTGTTCAGCTTGCCATCGACAGATAATGCCGTGAGCCTTGTGTCTGTTTTTCACGGTCTTGTTGGGGTGCCCCTCACGTTCTTCCAGAGGCAGTGAATCTGCACTTTCCTCTGTTACGTTTCACTGGATTAATCTCGAGTGTTCACAACTTTTGCATCTTCATTTTACTATCTGAAGGCACCGTGTCCGCCCTCCCACGTGTGTGTCGGGCATCCTCGTCTCTCCTGACACCCTTCTCCGAGGGAGGCTCACCTTCCCTCTCTGTATTCTTCTCCACGCAGGCTGCCAGCAAAAGCTCATTTATCTGTTTATTCATTCATCCAGCAGATATTTGTTACGTGCTTATTATGTGCCAGGCATTCTTCCACTTCATTGTCAGCAATTAAAATTAAGCTTCCTACTACCTTGTTTTTAGAAGCACATTGATCCACAAATCAATCCTCTTCTGGAGTCTAGAGTGGGGCCACTTAGCAGACGATGCTCCCGCCAGGAGCTGTCTGCAAGCGCTTTGGGACTGGTGTGTCACACGCACAGCACAGAGCCAGACTCGTAGCTTTCAGAGAGTTTTATAGTAATTTGACAGAGTGATTCTAGGTCAGTGAATGTAATAGTAAAAAGCTTGGCTTGCATTTTGTATGCTCTTTTTTTTTTCATTGTAGTTTGATTTTTCTAGTGATTCATTTTTATTATAATTTATAAAATTAGCCGCCCAGAAATGTTTAAAACCAGTAAGCAATCAAATGTAATCTGAGCTGGTCTCTCGCCACAGAGTTTGGGAGCGACTGGTGCAGAACATCCCCCTGACTGAGAAGTCAAGTATTTACAACAGCCTTGGGTGGTGTGAGTTGGCCATTCTGTGTTAACTGGAGCTCGAAACCACTGGCTTCAGAGTTACTGGGGGGCCCGTTCTTGTCACAGACAGGGCGGGTCAGGACATTCGCCTCTATCGGGCACCCAGCACACTGCCCGGCACACAGCAGGTGTTCCTGAAGCGTCCTGAATGACAGAGTCACCGTATAAAGTTCAGGGTAAATTCTGTGTGTGCATGGAAGCATTTGCTCTATGATCTACTTCCTTCCCTTGCGTGGGGACAGAGCGCATTTCTGCTGGAAAAAGGAGCTGGTGTTTGACACCAGGTGAAGGAACATTTGGGAGTGTGGGCCTGAGTGTGAGTGTTATTATACCTGCATTGTCCACCCTGGTTTCTATCTCTCTGTCTGTTTCTCAGCAACAATAGCAGCTTGTTCCCCACTAACCGGTCCACCACTGAGGTTTTATGTCTATCTGCAAGCAGCACGTCACAAGCCATGAGTACTTGTAGGTAAGGCTCTCGATCTATGATGCCTTAGACGCAGTACCATGGGATGTATTCCCACGTGTATTCCCTGCAGAGTCTGCTTGGCCCCATCGTCTCCCTGCGATGGGTTTCTTATTCTGCTTCCTCATCCAGCCCGCAAAAGCGTGCTTGGCACATTGCACAGTCCTTTAATTTTTCACGTTGCAACTGCAAGGGTGTGTGTTTGCACATATGACAGTGAACGAATCCACTGCAAAAATTAGCACTTCAAAAATGTTCATGACTTGCCTTAACTTCATAATTTTCAACAATGTTATCGTAGAGTCATGTTTCCAATCCTGGAGTTTGAAGTCTTTCAAAAGTTATTTCTACTGGGGCACCTGAGTGGCTCAGTGGGTTAAAGCCTCTGCCTTCAGCTCAGGTCCTGATCCCGGGGTCCTGGGATCGAGCCCCACATCGGGCTCCTTGCTCAGTACAGAGCCTGCTTCCTTCTCTTTCTCTGCCTGCCTCTCTGCCTACTTGTAATCTCTGTCTCTCTCTGTCAAATAAATAAATAAAATCTTTTTAAAAAGTTATCTTTACCAACAAAGTCAAGAAGAGCGTCGTGGCAATATTTCGAGCAATGTACTCAAAACCAAGTTCACTCGAAATATTGAATGTATTCAAGTGGAGGTTTCCCTTCAATTCTGGAGGCACCTGCTTAAATGTCTACTCTGGTCCTTCCGACAGCGTATCACCCGACCCTTAACTACAGTGGGGATGACAATCGACAAACTGTGTAACCTGTGATCCAGTATTATTTTATATTTGTTTGTGTTAAGGGAGATTTTCTATGTGTATTTAAGCAATTGATGGTTGTCAGCAACTGATAACATGGGTGAATATTTCATCAACTGTTTGGATTTCTCTCCTGTCAATAAAGGACTTCACAGCAGGAGACAGATTAGCTAGTGGTTTGGGTGGTGGGTGCAGAGATGGAGCCATGGTCCTCCCCAGGACATGACCTGTTCTGATACTATCTGCAGTTGCCTGCTCATGTGAAAATAGACAATGGGAAACTAACTTTTCGCTGGCTTTCTCATTGTTTCAAATTCTCCACAGACAATGCATTGCTGGCTGCCCATCCCCAAGCCATATTGCTCCTTCCTCTCTATGAATCCTTGGTCCACCACGGGATCCAGACACTTGATCTTAAAATTATTAGCACAACATGAGCCAGCAAACTTTTGCGATGCCCATTGGCAACTTTATGAGCTATAAAAAACCCCTCCGCTTGCCCTTGATTTTGAATTTTGTGTCAGATCTTGGCAAGGGTTAAAAGGTGCAAGTAAATTTTGTCTTCTCATAATTTCGTTAGGGTGATGAGATAATATTTTTTGCACTTTTCTAATGATCAACTAAATGTGACATATTTACACATGGAGGTTCTTGCATCTGGGCTTATTTAATATTATTTTTAATTCTAAAAACGGTTGGGTTATTGTCTGTCTAGGATTCTATGTCTTCAGAAGTTCCGCCTGACTGTGGAAGGAAAATATAAATGGTAAACTGAAGATTAAAAAATAAAAGATTTGGCCAATAGATGTTAACTATTTGATCATGGCTATGGCTGAAATTTTTAACTTTATGTTGGGAAATTATAGCTGTTTGTGGTGTCAGCACTTTTCTCCATAGGTCGGAACAAATGGACTACCTCCGTATTTTCATTATAGCAATTTTTGTTATGAAAGTGGCAAATTTAAACACAACTAGTCCTTATAATTCTGGCATCTGCCATGCTCTGGGGACTGGATTTAGGACGTCATTTTCCTATAGAGGTCCTCAGGCTGCATGAAGAACTTAATCACCCCCCCACCGGCCCTGCCACCTGTCTGATCCTTTCCCTGGTATGTGCTATGCTGTGTCCCTGTCTCTGCTGTGAGTGACCCTGGGGACAAACTTCCTAGCTCCCTGTTGCCCTGAGCTCAGAGTGGGTGACAGTAAATGAGTGCCATTTACCTAAAACTCTCTGGATCCTTTGTAGGGCACCTGGATTTCATGCCAGGTCCCATTTCAGTAAATGACTGTTTTGGTCTTGAGTGAACATAACACAAGCTGCGGGTCAGGAAACATCACCTCCCTCCCCCCCCCCCCCCAATAGGAGTATCTGTCACTAGGAAATAAAATGAAGGTGAATGTAAGATGTAACATCCATGCACACCTCTACAGAGATGTTTTGGGGTGGGTCTAGATTAGGCCATATTCTAAGCACCCCAGTCCACCTGGCTGTAGAAACAGGAAGCTACCTTTCAGGAGTCTGAGGTCACTGCTTCAAGGACATGAAAGCGGTGTGGATGCAGGAGCCTTGTTATCTTAACTCTGTTGTGACTACCTAATGCCACGGAAAGCTTCAAAGGAAAAGCCAACAGTTGTTAACCTAATCTGGCTTTTTTCTCCTTAGAAAACGTACACACGTGTTAGATACCTGTCACCACTTCCACAGGGAGTTTTGCACGGTTATTAATCTCAGACCGCTCTGGCTCTGAGGACAGGGAGTTGGAATTGAGATAGAGACACGAAGGTCAATCAACAGCCCCAAGCGGCAGGCGTCTCTTTCCAACGGGATTTTTGTCCGCTCTCCGATCAGCTGCGGTACTGAGATATGGTCTGCTTGGAGCTCACATTATACCAGGAAAAAGACACAGAGTGAATCAGAGATAAATGAGCCCACTTCCTCTGAAGACACAGCACGAACCGCAAGCCAGCCGTGTGCTCCCCAGGGCGCTGGGAGCCCCTGAGCATGCAAACCCCCCGGAACCCTGTTTGCCAAAATCCCTCAGTCTCCACTTTTGGTGGCTTACTGCCCAGCGTATCATGAAAGGGGAAATTTCCGAAGGATCAGGAGAAGCATTTCCTCTTTCGCTGAAAAGAGAAAAGCTCCATCTACAAGTTTCATTTACGTTTTTCTTCTTCATGAAAAGCCACATGGGACCAGTCAGAAACAAAATCGAAACAAAGACACAAAGAAGCCCATGGAGAGACTGTCTTTGGTGTCCTGGGGAGATCCCGAAGGGTCCCAGGCTCTCCTCCTGTCAGTGAGGAAAAGATGGAAAGAGACCCATGGAAACCAAATGAAAAAGGCAATCTGCTTGATTTCACCACTACCGGGCCGAGGAGGGCCCGGGCTCCAGATGTGCTGTTTGATCTCTGCGGCTTTCTCAAAACCCAGGAAATCCTGTTCTGCTAAGAAAATTTCCAGTTGCTATAGTTCTAAGAAATCAAATAGCATCGACTAAATCAATTCTATATTATTTTAGTCAAGATCTGAGTTAAGATAGGAAAGAAAAAAAAAACTTTCAAATACATGATGAAACATTTTAATCTCATTTACCATTTAATTATCAGGTTCTAAAATGTGACCATTATTTACAAAACCTCCAAGTTTCTGTAAAACTTGTGTCCAAGTGTTTGACCCACAAATGTATTTATTTGTAGTTAGAGCAGTTAGCTTTAACTAAAACATACTTAAGCCATTACTGAGGACCAGTGAGGGAGCTAGAAAGGAGGTACCTACCACAATGGACTCTGGCAGGTGTCAAGTGTCAAGAATATCTTAGAAATTCGAGTAGTAATGATTCGGTCAAACCTGGTCAATTTTCCTTGAAAGTGGCTGCATTCGTGGTTCTTCCATTTTATGCTAAAATTAATTAAATTTTGTCTTTCTTATCTAGTTACAAGTCACAAATGTCTGCAGCTAAAAGCAGCTTCCCTGCACGCCCCTCCGTTTCCAGTTGACCGAGATGCTTATCCAGGCTTCTCGAGGTGTTCAAACCAAGCTGTTACCCATATAATTACATCGGCCTTGATTTCGTTAGTGCTAATGAGCATACTTTTCGTTCACATAATCTACATTACTTGAAAGAGGGAGTGTGATTTGGAAAAATGGCTCTCAGGCAGCCTTTTAAACAATATCTTATTTCTGAATGTGAAATCCTTTTACTGAATTTGTTTCCGATTGTGACTTGCTAACTGACCTATATATCTGAGTGACTTCTCAGTTGTTCGTGTTTATATAATCAGCCTTTTCGGGGAAGAGAATCTTTCTTTGTGTAAAATGGTATTTTTCCAGAGAAGTACGTAAGGACCTCCAGTTGTGGTTTCGGATGAATCTTGACAGTGTGAGATTGAGAGATGATGTTGTTGGGCGGTGGGAGGTGGTAGGAAATGACTTAGTGCCTGAGCATAATTACAGTGAAATGGGAAGGGGCTGGTCAGAGCAAAGATAAGACAATGGTCATTTTTGGCGGAAGGGACATTTTGGTCCCTGAAATTGGAATATGTTATGTGGTGGCACAGTACTTTTTTAAGATATCAACAAGGGATCTTCTCTGTTCCCTCATTCAAATTCACGCAGGCCAGGCTGCCTCTGTGAGCATCGCCTGAGTGGATGGGCATGAGAAGCAGGAGGCAGAGGGGCTCAGGTTAGAGCCCCACATGCCAGAGTCCATTGTGGTAGGTACCATAGGGAACGACTTTGGAGAGACTGGAGGAAGGTGTCAGAAGGGATGTCTGTGGGGAGAGGGGCGGGAACCAACCCGGGCGGCTGTGACTTGGGGTTGTCTGGGATGGATGCTGGCTGCCATTTCCCCTGCGCATTGCCTGTGATCCCAGGAGCTCTTAGCAGGGATGACCAGACCTTTCATTCACCAGATAACTAGATTATTGTACCCAGCATGGAATCTAGTCAATTGTTCTTCTCTAGCCCACCCAAAAGTAGAACTTTTAGGAGGAGCTTTCATTCTTCCTCCAAACTTCACATCTTTTTTTAGAGGGAAAACCACAAGTGGCCTCCTGATGTACCTCTCCAGGCACTTTTCATCCCTATGCCTTTATGATCTTTCAGGAGGAGAACAGCTTATAAATTATCAGAAAGAAGGCAGGTCAGCCCTCCTGAGGGGCTGTCACACTGCTGGAAATCTCAGAAACTCCCCCCCCACCTGACATAGTCATAGAGCAAGAGGATGCCACATTTGGGTCACCTGGTGTGTGGAAGGGCTACAAGGCTGCAGCCTAAAGGCGTGTGATGATTCTTTTGCAATAACAAGTCACAATGGGGGACACTTTCACTTCATGCATCCTGCAGCTTGACTTAAAGTTGCTCAAATAACCTCTGAGATGTACTCTTGCAATTTGTCAGCCTGGTCCCTGAATTAGATCTCTGATAAATCTTACATTTACCCTCTGGCTCCTTTCACCACTCTGTCTCTCCCTGACCACTGGGCTTTCCCTCACAAACTTCTGCTCTCTTGACAGTATGTCTTTCCCTCAGTGATGCCACCCACTCTCATGGATTGGACAATCTCCTATATCATTATAGAAAGTATAATCTTTTCTTTGAGTTTTTCCTCTTTATCAGACATATCCACTTGAGCATGTAAACGCTATTACTTCAAACAATTCTTGCCTTATAGGAGACTACACATCATTGTCTCTCTGAGCCAGTAACATGGGTAGGTGGACAGAAGAATGGATGGATAGAAGGAAGGAAGGAAGGAAGGAAGGAAGGAAGGAAGGAAGGATGATAGACAAATAGTATTCCTTTTTCTTATGCATACATGAAGTTTAACAGTCAACCTTCAGGAGGGGGCTACTGTTTCTAAGATCCTACAGGGAACTGTTCTTCTCCTCAGGTCATCAATGTTCTTTGTGTTGCTAAATCCAGTGTTCACGTCCCTGGAATTCTCTTATTTGAACTCCCAGGAGCATTTGATGCAAACTACCATACATTTCTCTTGAGACGTTTTATTATTTCCTGATTCTTCTGCTTATCAGCTACTTCTTCTGAGACAGTTTTGGAGGGTCTCCCTCATCTTCTCAAACTCTAAATGTCAGAAAGATAAATTCTTGGTCCCCCTTCTTCTCTAACAGGTTTCTCCTCCCAAGTAAACTCATTCACCTGCATGGCTCTGAAAAAACATCTTTGTGTTTGTATATGATCATTATTTCTATTTCTAGTTTTGACTTCTCTTAGGAGCTTCAGACTCATTAATCCACTGCATATGTGAAATTTTTACTGAGCTAATATATCACACAAGGTTATTATGCACAAAAGAAAAACTTTCAATCAAAATAAGAGTATAAATATGAAAACAAACAGAAAACCATACTCTTTATTTTATTTTATTTTTTCAGTGATCCAAGATTCATTGTTTATGCACCACACCCAGTGTTCCATGCAATACGTGCCCTCCTTAATACCTGCCACCAGACTCGAAAACCATATATCCTTCAGTCCTTCTTCTCAGTGAACAGTCCCACCATTTCTCTAGCTCTTCAAATTCCAAACTTTTACAAGCCCTTCCTAATTCTTCAGTTGCCATTTTTCCCCATGTCTGATTGACTGCCTTTCTGATCAATTCTACTGAGTCTTGCACCTTTCCCCATTTCTACCACTGGCATCAATACAAGATATTGTCCTCTTTCATCAGAGCTGATCCAATGGCTTTCTATATTCCTCACTAGTTCTGGTTGCATCAACTCTTTTACTCATTCCTTCATTCAGCGTGTATATATGGAGTACCCATTCTGTGCGTGACATGATTCTAGGTGGTGGGTATAGACCCATGTACAAGATAATGGATTCTAGTGCAAGGAGATAGACATCAGATGAATAAGCAAATGACCAACTGGTTAACTGCCAAGTCATTGGTAAGAGCTATGAAGAAAAATAGACCAGAGAGGGTGGTGGATAGTGATAGAAGGAAGGGCTCTATTTTGGACAGGTGTTTGGAAAGGCTTCTGAAGACGTTTTTGATGATGAGATTAAGGAGGGAGGCATGTGGACAGCTGGAGGGAGAGGGTCAGGAGTGGAGGGCATTACAGACTCCTAAGTTGTTGCATGCACTCTGGGCTTGATTTCAAGTGGCCAAAACATGGACTGTTTTGAGCAGAAGAGTTGTATTATCTGACGTATTTTGAAAGGATCATTTGGCTGATGGGTAAAGAAGCACCTCATTGTCTATAATCCATTCAAGAAGCCATTCTTGTCCACAGTGATATGTCACGCTCTCTGACTTTGCTGTGCTTGGGCCTACTGGCCTTCTTTTCTCTTCCAGGAATATGGCCTGTGTCCCGGTCACCGGCCTCTCCCAAAATGGTGCTTTCCTTTGTCTTCACAGCTTCCTCTTTTTCTGGCCAGTCAGGTCTCAGCCTGTGCTCACCTCCACAGGCCTTCTCTCATCCTCCCTTTGTGGTTGGTGCTGAGTCGCTGTTGCATTTACATTTCTCTTACTTACCTACGTGTAACTACCAATAGTTTGTGCTGATGCTGTTTATTCTTTTGTGGAGTTTTGCATGCCTTCTTTCCCCCCTTAAAATGTAAAGTCCATGAGTGCAGGGGTCTTGCCTGCTTTGGGATGGCTATATTTGAAGCACACAAGGGCACATGGCATAAGTATTTATTGAACGAATGAGTGAATGCTCACCAATGTTCATGTATTCACCACTAACAAAAAGACAATGTGTTGGGTTCTTGGGTTGTATACAGGGAGATATGGTTTCCGTCCCTCTTCTTGAGAAGCATGTAATATAGTGTTGGAGACAGTGGGCTCATGGGCGGGTCATTCTGTATAAGGAGATAGATAAATAAATGCATGGAAGTGATTTATAACAATACAAAATCTATTCTAATCAGTAATTTAATTCACCATCCTATAATATATTTGCTAGCACTAAGCACATGCCCCAAACTGAATGAGTGCTAAATAACTGTCGACCACATAAATGTATTAGTAAATAAATACATGAGTATAATGTAAGCTTGAGCGAGCCCCCAGACTTCATCAGGATGGCCTCTTACCCAACATTTACCAAAGAGACCAGTCATTTATAGACAATATATCTGATTTTGGGAATGGGTTTCTTCTAGGCCACAAAGCTGGTTAGAGAGTCGGGCCTGGGACAGTGGAAAATACTGAGCTTCATTCAGAAGCTGTCAGAACACTGTAGATGGTTTCAACACTGAGTGTCACATCAAAGAAACCATATGAAGCCCATGAGAGGGAGCAGATTTGAGCAGAGGTGTGGGAGGTAGAGTCTCCAAAAGAAGGGGGAGGCAGGGAGAGGCAAGACGGACGTGTAATTGTTCAGCGTGGGACTGGGCCAGGCTGGGGATTTGTGGTCCAGGAGGTTCACAGGCGTGGAAAACAGGCTCTAAGGCACACAGGCTGAGGGTGGAAGGTTGCAGAAGAAATGCATGGCTTGGTGGAAAAAGCCCCAAAGACCCCCCAGTGAGACTGCCCCTCACTCTGTTTGCCAGGACCCACCAGCTATTGGAAAGGGACTAGGGTTGGCCCTCCCTGGTGCTTTCCACGGTGTTTGCCTGGTCATCCAGCGAGAAGAACTGAAATTATTAGCAGGGGCGAGAATCGAGACCCTGAATGATTTGAACATTCTGAACCTGGTGTTCTGAGATCTCTTTCAGGTTGGTGCTTCTAGGATGCTGCCTTTGGAGGGTTGGAAAGGAAGAAGGATGAGAAGGAGAGCCAGGCAGGTGGAGGTGAGGGTGGGACAGGGGCCCAAATCAGCCACAGTGACATCACTGTGGGCGTGTCCCACTGCACTGCCCAACACCTCCCAGCCTGCCCCAGGGGGTGGCTTCTTGCTGCACAAGTGACTTCCTCTGTCGCAGGCTGCATTTGTGGCTCAGCACTTGACGACAGTCCCCTCCTGCTTTTACCAACCAAGAGCTTCCTGAGGCAACTCTTCTTCCGAGAGCATGTACTTGCAGGTCCTGTGCCCCAGGATCTCGCCCAGGACGTGGTTGCTAAGTGTCTCCATTTGGTGGACTCACTGTCAAGGGCATTTCTTTCCCTCTGTTTTCCCCTTGACATGGGCGAGAAAACCGATGGCAGATGTTTGGAGTGACCTGTGGTCCTGGGATCACCACCCCAGCTCCTTTCTAACTACACAATCTACCTTATGGAGGCAAGTGTGGCCCAGAGTAACCGTATGATCTAGAATTATGGTTTTCCTGGAGGAGTCTCTGAGAATCAGCGGCTTGACCCTGAGCTGTTCAGTTTTCTGTTAATGGTCTTTGTTTTTATTTGATCTAGGTTTTTGTTAAGGCAATCCCACATCTTTCTTGTGGTACCAAAAAAGTAAGAAGAAAATGCTTGAGGCCGTAGAAGTACGATCATATTGCTGCAAAATCTTTTTTTAAGGGCTTGTCATTTCCTCCCTAAAGCAATGTTCGATACAAAATTTGCTCCTGCAAATTTAGCCACACTTTCCAGTGACCATTACAGCACAAGATATTCACTTTAAAAAGGAGATGAAACATTAGAATAGGTTTCTTAGCAATTTTGCACAGATGTGTTTGCAATGAGCCAAGACCTGCTCTTCATCATGCGTCTTTAAAGGAAGTGGTTTTGTTCGAATAATTTCAGAAAACAAAAAAACCTCTCGCCCTAAATAATTACCAGCACTTTTGTGGTAGACAATGGAAATTAGAAATATTTTTATGACTGCCTTTTAGTAACATTATCAGTTTCTTTGTGTTAGGGATTGATATCAAACATCTAAGATAGCATGTGCTATTATGGGAAATATATGAATTATTTATATTTAGCTTAAAATAGAGAATTCTCTCCCGTGACCATAATCTCCATTTATGATACACATTTTTCTTCATACATAGCTCATTTTAATAGGGGGAGTATAAAACTGTAAACACCAGTGGTTTCCTTTAATTACTATCCTATATTTTGAATGAGCTCCTATTAAGAAAAACATTTCTTTGCCTGCTAAAATATTTACAACTGTTGGTTAAACTTAAACCATTAAGTGGGGGAAATAATAATAATTTTAGTTTTAGTCTCAGGAAAGAACAATGAGTGATACCACTTTCTGTGGCTAGTTATTGGCCAGTTGGGTTTTAGGGCTAGAATTCCATTTCTTCCAGTTCTCTTAATGTCAGTTTTCTTTTTTTCTTTTTTTTTTTTTTCTGTAAGTGAACATTAGGCACCAAAGTGTGCTGAGATTTTTAGTTTAGACAGTGGGTTTTGAAGCTTCTTAAGGTAGAGAGACTCTGTCTGTGTAGGTCGTGGCAATGAGGCCTCTCCTAATGGAGTGAAGAGCCTGGGAAAGAGCGTGGGGAGGCAGTGCTCTGACCGGGGTCCCGGGGTGTGTGTCCCTGACACGGAGAATAGTGGTCAGCCACAGGGAGAATGATAGCAAGCAAGGCCGGGGACTGTTTTGGTCTGATTTATGTAAAAGTGGAGGTCTTTTTAGGGTTTCAAGGAAATTCTTGCCTCGAAAAACAGAAACAGCTAAATAAATCCTTAAGAACTACCAAGAAGGTCAGAAGCTATTCCTGCTGCTTGCAGCATTGTTTTACTTCTCTTTCAGCTTCCAAGGTGGAGGAAAGAGCACATGGCTGGCACCAACATCCTGTCAAGGGGGGTAGGGACAGGCAACCACGAGACACGGGGAGGTGCCAGATGGGAGCTGTGGTGTCCCTTTTCCCCGAAGCTTAGAGCTGTAAGAGGTGGACGGCCAAGGGCAGGAGGTCTATCTGCACAGGCATTCGGGGCAGACCTTCTGCCCGGAAACATGCTGTTTTGCCAATGCCTCAGGCCGATCGCCTTCACAAGACTGAGAATCTCTCTAGTATAAGTAAAAACAAACCCCACAGTTCTGTCGAATGGCTCTGTGGTAGCAGAAATCTAATGGCTTGCTGGAGAACCCAGGGCCAGTCTTTGGGATTTGGCCATGACACAAAGCCAAGAGAACAACGAATTCATAGTGAACTAAATGTAAAAATGACTTTTCATTTTTCTTTCTTTTTTGACTGGGAGGAAGTGAAGCCATGTCCTACATACTCTAGGTATTCATTCTTGTCTTTTTTCTGACTCAGAATTTTCTTTAAGTTTTAGTTAGAATTTGGTGTTCTGAGTGAATTTCTTGAGATTTTAGGAAGGTGGGTTGGTCAGGACAGTTAAAGGTTACTGAAAATATTATAAAAATGTATAGAATTTAGTTTTTGGCAACCAATAAGAATGCCCTAATATATACATAGCCAGAGAACATGAGCACATCATTCAAAAGTAAGGAAATATAATTAATTAGCAATATGTAATAAACTGGTCAAGTTGTTGTCTTAGGACTCTCCAGAGAAACAGAACCAAAAGGATGTGCATATGTATGTATATGTGAATGTGTAGATAGATAGATAGAGAGATGGATGGATGGATGGATGGATGGATGGATGGATGGATAAGATGGATAAATGGGTAGATTATGAGGAATCAGTGTGCTAATGTAGGCTTACAAGTCCCATCTGCACAATGAGTCTGCAATCTGGAGACCCAGGGGAGCTGAAGTTGTGGTTTTAGTCCAGTGGCCATCAGGCTTACAACCCAAAGAAGAGCTCACATTTCAGTTCATGTTTAAAGGCAGCCAAAAACTAGTGTCCCAGTTCAAAGGCTCTCATGCAGGAGGAATTTCCTTTTAATTGGAGAAGAACCAGCTTTTTGTTCTATTCAGGCATTCAGCTGATCAGATGAGACCCACCTACATGAGGGAAGATAATCTGCTTGATCTAGTCTGTCCATTGAAATACTAATCTCATCCAAAATCACCCTCACACAAATACCTGTAATAATTTTTGGCCAAGTATCTGGGCCCCCTGGGCCCCAGTAGATTTGACACATAAGACTAACCATTGCTATTCCTCAAAAGACTCATATTTAAAAAAATAGTATTTTATAACCTTTAAATTTTATATTTAAAAAAAAATGAGTGCTTGAGTATGTTGCTGATGTGATTATAAATAATAACAAGCTTTGTTTATTTGAGAAAGTTATTTACCTGAAGAAGCGAATTGACAAGAATCTTAAATGTTCATAGCCTTTGAATCAGTATTCCTATTTTCGGGAATCTTTCTAAGATCGTAATCTCAATACATGTGGCAAGATCTTTCTCATGGTATGCTCATAATAGTAACAAAAATAAAATAAAAGATCTAAATTTTCAACAACATAAAAGTGAATAATTACAGCGTGACACTCCTAGGCAACAAATGAGCAAAAATCCATTGAAATGTTGGTCAAGTTTCTAAGATGTGAAATGTGCTCATGTTAGGTGAATAAAGCACGGTATTATAATTGCTGTATAAAATATGCATAAAAAGACTAAAAAGAAATATCTCAAAAATGTTGGAAAAGTTAATTGGTAATAGTAAATTCACAGAGGGCCCCTATTTTATCTTTCACATGTTTTTATTTTTTTAAAACAAAGAACTTAATCTGATAATTCAGCTCAGTTCCACTTCCTGTTTCTTCTTTTCGTATTTAAATAATATAAATAGCATAAAACATGTTCTAAGTTTAGAGGATGCTACATAGATAACATAACAAAACTCCTTTACAGGATTTATTTTAACTGGAACAAAACTATTACTCCCTAATTGTTCCATTTGGCAAATAATTTTGGCCCGTTTTCTGTAAATGAGGTACTAAACACCAAAGATGAAGTAACTCTGTAGAACTTTACTTTATATTGTTAACCTATGTGTTGGTCCTTTATACATAAACGTAGGTCAGAATATAAAACTCATATTAGGATCACAGGGTACTAAACGTTCATTCTTCAAAATGTTTACTTGCTCACATGGAGAATATAGTAAAATATATTGCAAACTAAAAAATTTCAGTTGCAAATGCTAAATCAATTTTTTTTTTGTCAGTTTAGCTTTAATTTTCTCCTGGACACAATCTGGCCCTACTACCAATACTTAGTAATGCAAGACTCTTCTTTCTAACTCTCATGGACTGTCCTCAAGAAGAGAGAGGACAAAGGATCTATAATGACTGAAAAGTGTTTTTGACAAGTTGAAAAGTCCATCCACTTAGGAGAGAAAAAAGAATTCAGAAATGTAATCCTCGAATCAGACTCTCCTGCAAATATGTACGTACTGAATTTAGTTCAATGACTTTTTAAGACACGTTTCTTCATACAATGGCTTTTGGCAAATGCAGAGTCAGGGCTGAGGACCCATCTGGGCGGCACCCCATTTTTACTCTGATACAGACCCATTGTTCTGGTGTCCCCACCCTTTTCCCCACTTAAAGCACCATCCACGAAACTGTGAAGTCTGTCCATGGAAGCAAGTGAGGTGTGAAAAGATTAAAACATAAAATACAAACAATAATAATACCAGTATTATCCGTGTAACTCACTTTGAGCCTAAGAGTAACACATGAACCACTAACCTGCACTAAATTATGTTGGATGCTATTATCTAAACAACTCTACCTATGTTCTTCTCTGGTTTCTTTTAGACACAATTCCTTTTCCTTTCTTTTCCTTTTTTTTTTTCAAGTAAGGTAATTTGTGGTTCAAATTTCAAGCTTAGTATCTAATTTCATGTGTTCATTTCATAATTCTCAGCACATTCCCTTATTAATGAAGTTGTCGTCACTTCCCTATTCTAAGTCTTACATAACACACATTTCAATGTCAAACACCATCGCTTCTCGGCCTTTTGGCTAAGATCAAGTGGAGAATGTCAAACACCTCAGAATATGTCTCCTGATTTGAAAACCCCATAATAGGAGAGACTGAAATATACATGCATGCTTTAAGAATCCTCATGGAATCACAATCCCAGACTTCAAACTATACCACGAAGCTATAATGATCAAAACACTATGGTCCTGCATGAAAACAGAGACATAGATCAGTGGAACAGGATAGAGAGCCCAAAAATAAACCCCTAATTATAAGGGCAATTAATCTGCAACAAAGGAGGAATGAACACCCAATGGAGAAAAGACAGTCTCTTCAACAAATGATGTTTGAAAATTGGACAGCAAAAGAATAAAGCTGGACCACTTTTTTACACCATACACAAAAATACACTAGATTAAAGAATTAAATATAAAACCTGAAACCATAAAAATCCTAAAAGAAAACATAGACAGTAAACTCTTAGACATAGGCCTTACCTATATTTTTCTGGATCTGTCTTCAGAGGCAAGGGGAAAAAAAGCAAAAATAAACTATGGGGACTTCATCAAACTAAAAAGCTTTTGCACAACAAAGGAAACCATCAACAAAATGAAAAGGCAACCTACTGAATGGGAGAAGATATTTGCATACGACATATCTGATAAGGGGTTAACATATAAAGAACTTATACAACTTAACACCAAAGAAAACCAAACATATGATTAAAAATGGACAGAGGACCTGAACAGATATTTTTCCAAAGACATAGTGATGGCCAACAGACACATTAAAAGATACTCAACATCACCCATCATCAGGGAAATGCAAACCAAAACTACAATGATCTATCACCTCACACCTGTCAGAATGGCTAAAACCAACAACACAAGAAACAACAGGTGTTGGCAAGGATGTGGAAAAAGGGGAACCTCGTGCACTGTTGGTGGGAATGCAAACTGGTGCAGCCACTCTGGAGAATGGTATGGAGGTTCCGCTAAAAGTTAAAAATAGAGCTACCCTATGATCCAGTAATTCCACTTCTGGGTATTTACCCCCCAAAACATAAATAGTAATTCAAAAATATATATGCTCCCCTATGTTCATTGCAGCATTTTTTACAATAGCCAAGATACAGAAGCAACCTGAGTGTCCATCAATAGATGAATGGATAAAGAAGATCTGGTCAGGGCTCCTGGCTAGCTCAATCAGTGGAATGTGTAATTTTTGCTCTTAAGATTGTGAGTTTGAGCCCCATGTTGGGTGTAGAGATTACTTAAAAATAAAATGTTTTTTACAAAAGAAGATAGGGTGTACATACACAATGGAATATTACTCAGCCATAAGAAAGAATGAGATCTTGGCATTAACCGCAACATGGATGGAACTAGAGGGTATCCTGCTAAGTGAAATAAATCAGGCAGAGAAAGAAAAACACCATATGATTTTACTTATAGTTGGAATCTAAAAGACAAAACAAATGAACAAACAAAACCAGAAACAGAAACAGAGTCAAATATAGAGAACAGCTAGTTGACAAAGGGAAGAAGGGTCAGGGCAGGTGAAATAGGGGAAGGGGATTAAGAGGTTCAAACTTCCAGTTATAAAATAAATAAGTCAGAGAATGGAAAGTGGAGCCCAGGAAATACAGTCAATGGTACTGTAACAATGTTGTATTGTGACAGATAATGTTTATACTTATTGCGGTGAACAATTTGTAATGTACAGAATTGTCGATTCCATATGTTGGACACCTGAAACTAATATTGTATGTCAAGTCCACTTCAATAAATAAAAAACAAAGAAAGAAAAGAGAAGAAAAGAAAACCAAGAAGAAAGCAAGAATCCTCATGGATCCGTCGTGATCGGTGCTATGAAAGAAAGCAGTGTGTGTCTTTAGTGGATAAGGGGTTTCAGTTTGGAGTGATGGGAGTTCTGGAGATGGGTGGCAATCACTGCACAGAATATGGATATATAGAACATCCATGAACTGCATGCTTACACACAGTTAAAATGGTAGATTTTATCCTATGTTTATTGTACCATAACAAAAATGTAAAAAGAATGAAATACTGCGTTTTGCATTCAGAAAGGACACAACTTCATATAAGTATATATATTTCTATAAATCTATCTTTTCTTTTTACTGAAGGGCATTCAGTACCTACAGTACATACATAAAACACATTCTTTCATTGCACTTTGAATGCTCATCAGTGCTTTATAATGAGCTCGAGTAGACAAGACATTAGAAAGTGTACATGGAAACAGTTCCTGCCTCTTGCTAAGAATAACTGTGAATACAGTCCCTTCTCACACAGAGGATGCCACCGTGACGGAGATTTCTGTGACCCATCCTGCCAAGGAGCATGACCAGAAGCCATGGACATCTGGGACATCGACTAGCCGCCACTTGCTGCCAGCTCACAGTGTATGTGAAGGGCTCATGCAAACCCTGAATTCTGCATAATCTATCATGCCCACTGCACCTTTATAAACCCAATGCTTTCAAGTATTTAACAGCTGAATCAAATCCAAGCTCCCTAAGTAGACAGCAACTTTTTCCCTTTTGGTTTTGTATGTCTCCGGCACGCTCCACAGACCTCTGAGGTCTGTGCCTGGGCTCACAGAGTGCTGCCATGCAGTAATCAGAGGGTCTGGATGCTGGAACACCCGTTTTCAGTTGTGGAAAAAAATGACAGCAAAGAAGAAAATCTCTTTGGGCAGGTTGCACACCACACTATCTTCATATAAATGCCTTGAAACAATGCTGAGATAGGAGACAAGGGCAGAACAATGACTGTACCTCCTAAAATGGGATTTGTGTGGCCTGACCTCTGTTGCTATGGCAACAAAAAACACGGCATCCTTGCAACTCATTAAAAAATGTATTTCATTCATAGAGTATTTGTGTTTCAAGGCTGTTAGTAGAGATTAAATGAGTTTGAGCACGTGAAACACTCAGCACAGGGCCCACCACAAAAATAAATAAATTAATAAATGCTGCCATTATTAATCTGAAAATCCCTTTAATTCACCAAGGATTTATTGAAAGCTTCTGGATGCTGCAGGGTATTTTAGACAATGTCAGAATGAAAGACCAAGCTATAAAATATAGACTCTGATGGAACTTGCTGTCTGTGGTTAGATACCAGATTTATAGCATGAAAAGTACGACAGCAGAATAAGACAGAAAAACATGAAATGAGGAAGGAAATTGCCATAAAGTGTCAGCTGTGTTAATGACATAATAATATTTGCTGAGGACTTAGCTCTGTTTCCAGCACTGGTTGAATGTGGGGGGGGGCACGTGATCTCCTTCACTCTGGGTGACAGTCCTTCATGCAGAGTGGGAAACTGAGGGCTGCAGAGTCCTCTGACTCACCACCAGGTCAGGAGCAGAGCAGGTGTTTACTCCAGGAGTCTATCTCAGGGCCACAGTCACTCCTGCTGGGAGAGTGGCAGGCAGGGACCATTCTCTTCCAGGCTCAAGGTCTTTGATTAATGAGGCTGTGGCATTGTGATATATAGTAAGAAATACATATTTGGGTTTCTCCCCTGTTTCTGGCACAGAGATCCTAGCACCCTTGGTATTTCTTAAGTGAAGAAGGTGATGGAGATGTCTTTTGTTATGTTAATAATGTGACTTTTGGAAGGCACTGAAGAGTGGGGGCTGGTTACCCAGATGAGAGACTCTTGGACTGGAGGGTTTGAACTTTCAGATCCAGCACCCATACCAACCTCCAGGAAGGAAAGAGGGGCCGGATGGGGAACCAACTACCAATGGCTGACAACTTAATCAACCATGTCTGTGTAATAGAACCTTCATAGGACCCCGAAAGGATGGGGTTCAGAGAGCTTCCAGGGAACACCAGGAGACTTGGGACAGTGGCTTGCTGGGGAGGACAAGGCAGCTCCACGCCCTTCCCCCATACCTTGCCCTATGCATCTCTCCATCTGGCCATTCTTGAGTTACATCCTTTATAATAAACAGGTGATCTGGGGGCGCTTGGTGGCCTACTCGGTTAGGTGGCTGACCCTTGATTTTGACTCACGTCATGATCTCAGGATCCTGGCATTGAGCCCCACATTGGGCTCCCTTCTCAGTAGGGAGCCTACTTGGGGATTCTCTTTCTCCCTCTCCTTCTATGCCTCCCTCTGTGCTCTCTCTCTCTAAAATAAATACATAAAATCTTAAAAACAAAAAACGAAACAAAACAAAAAAACACAGTGATCCAGTAAGTAAACTGTTTCTCAGAGTTCTATGAGCATCTCTGGCAAATTAATGGAGCCTAAAGAGGGGGTTTCTGTGACCTCGGATCTATAGCCATCTGTCAGAAGCCTCGTCACAACCTGGACTTGTAATTGGTGTCTGAAGGGGGGGGGCAGTCTTGTGGGACTGAGCCCTTAACCTGTGGGATCTGACCCCTCTCCAGGGAGACAGGGTCAGGACTGAATTTGTAGGACACCCAGGTGGTGGTGAAGATTGCTTGGTGGTGTGGGGGGAGCCTATATATACACCCCCACATTGGAATTGGTATCAGAATGGTAAGTAGGTTTTCAACATGTCCATTTGGGATGTATTGAATGCATAAACAGTTCACCTTCCTGTGAGCACCGCGTCGGGCTCTCTGCAGCAATGTCAGCCCCCCTGAGGTTGGTTGAGTTGAGATGCTCTGGTGTTGAGGTCACCTAAGTCCACGAAAGTGAATCATGATTGGCTTCCCTGTATTCCACACTAATAATGTTAGATCTATTTTAGTGTGTAATTGATGCTATTCTTCTGCTACTGAAATTAATTTGAACCAGATGACCAGGCTTTGAATATTCCCAGTGTTTGCCTCATTGGGTCTTTACTCAATATATTCACTGTGGCTTGAGAATTACAGTCGAATAGGTAGATTGCTCTAATGCCCCTTTGACATTTGAATTCTTTCTTGACAATATTTGCCTTCTGCATAGAAAGCGATATAATTAGTAAAATCTAAGGTTCACACAAGCATTACTAGTCTTCATCCCGACTATAGACATTGTTACCCACGTTCTGCCCATCATGGGTACTTTGGACAAAAACAAGGTCTCATGTCAAGCATATGGAGTTTTGCTGTGTAGTTCGTTTGTTCTGATGAGCTGGGCCCAGGTTTCTGGAGGGTGCCCTAGTTTGATGATTTCTAACTCTTCCATTTCCCTACCCCCATCCCCTTGAATGAGTATCAATTTCTCAATTCCCATCTTAGACTATTAAATTTGCTTCCAATGTTAGTTTACCCATTAACTGGGTGACAGCTTTCCCGAGTCTCTGTTGGCACAACTGTACAGATAATAGCACCAGATTTTCAGGCTATTATGAGGATTAGCAGATACAACAGGTGTGAAATTCCTATCACAGTGTCAAAATCACAAGTTTCTTTCTGGCCTTAGAAACAACTCTGCTACTTGCGACTTTGGCGAGGACATCGTCTGTAGAGAATCAGACGGGAGGCCCTGCTTTATCACGCCTGTCAGCTCTCACAGTGATGGTTTGTGGGCAAGACATGACTCTCTCCCTGAGTGTGGGCATGGGTTCCTAGCACTTGACAGATGTGATCTCACTTCTATATCCACAACCACCCCCCTGAGGTGGATATTGTTGCCTGCACCCTCCAGATGAGGCCACTGAGTCACGGGGAGGCCCCCCGCCTGCTGAGGTCCTCCACTGGCACTAATCAGGGAGCAGAAACAAAGACAGGGATGAAGATGGGGACAAAGACAGGCAGTCTGGTCCAGGGCATGTGTTTTCAGTCACCACCTCAGAGCTGCCTCGCACACGACTGTGTGCTTATTTCTCTATTACTGGTCACATTTTATGGGACCCCAATGTGTAGATCTCTCACGGTATGTTCAGATTCTAAATTCAATTGCTCTACTCCTATCTCTAATTCCTCTACTTTCTTAAATCATTAGCAAAATGGAATCCACATGCTGTTCAACTTTTCCAGTAATTTTACAGTCATTAAAGTTTGAAAAAAACCATAAAAGTGATAAATCAACTCCCCTTAATCCCTCAGTTTTGACATCCTAGGTGATTATATCATAATATTTAAATATAAAGATTCCCTGATACTCTACAATTTGTTCAATTCCATAATAAAAACTTAAAAACATCAATATCCTGAGGTGACTATAAAATTAAATCTCTGTCTAGTTCTTCTTATCATTAGCACCTGGAGTTTTTCTGTGGTTCTGCTGGGGTTTCCCCAGGGATGGAGGTCTTTGACTGCAGTGCAGAGCTTGGGAATTCCCTCTCCCCGGTGAGGCTGGATATGGAAGTCCACCTTGGACACCTTCGGTGGGGGCCTTTGGAGGCTAGCTGGCACTCCTGAGCCCTGGGGGTGGGGGCCGGACTGCCCCCAGGGGCTCTGCCTGGGAGGGGGCCTTTGTGTATAGCAGAAATTTTAAACCTCTGACATCATTCTCACTTGACAACCAAATAAGGGGGCTCTTCACTCCATCTAAGGAAGGTGAACATTTCACCACCTTCAGTAAGTAAAATTAAAAACAGATAACTGTTTGAAAATTCTTCCACCCTCCCAGGCAGGTGCTGCCCTTTTCTCTCCCTCTCTCTTTCTCCAGAACTCTCTCCCCTCTAAACTTCAGACCGGCCTCACCCACGAATTCATAAATCACCACCCAAAAATACCACGCGAATCCTGCCTTCTGCTCCTGGGTTGGCGGGAAGGTGTCTCCTGATTCTCCCACTTTTGTCTGGAGGGAGACTGCTCCTCCTGGGTGGACCATTCTTTGCCTGAAGGAATCCTGCTAAGACTCCAAGAACAAGTCAGCAACTCAGAGCTTTAGAGGACAGGAAGTATGGACCCAGCAGGCATGCGTGACCAGAGCCCTGGGGTCAGGCGGGATGACCGTGAGGCGTCCTGCTGTCAAAGAGAGTGCACCTGCTGGGCCTGGCTGGACCTGCTAGCCAAGCTGCCAGCAGAAGGCCTCTTGGGCACAACCCCACTGCCAGCCTTGCTTCATTGCCTGTTGGTGGCTTTTTGTCTCTGCTTTCGGTGCCTGAGCCCTCCCCACAGTATGATGGGCTGAACTCTGAGATGAAGGTGATGACATTTCTGGAAATAAGTACGGCCAGTGTCGGGAGGGATTGGCTTGCAGTCACAGAGCTGTCACCACTTCCTGAAGGGATAGTCCTAGGCCTCCTGGTCAACCCCCCGAAGGCCCAGGGTCTCAGAGCCTTGTGGAGAATCCTGGACATCCTGATCCTGTCCCTCTGACTTCCTTCTTCTCCCACTGTGGGGGTGTTTCCGGCACTCACTTGTAGGCACTGTGGGTCTGGAAGCATGTTGTAAACCAAATGTTTGTGTTCCCCCGAATTTATACGTTGAAGCCTCACCACCCTTGTGATGGTGTTAGGTGGTGGGGACTTCGGGAAGTGCTGAACTCATGAGCATGGGGATTCAAGACAGGATGGGAGTCCTTATAAAAGAGACCCCAGAGAGCCCCCTGGCCCCTTCCACCAGGTGAAGACACAGAAGATGCGTCTGTGAACCAAAAAGCAGGGTCTCACCAGACACCAAATCTTCGGGGGCCTTGATCTTGGACTTCAGCCTCTGGAGCTGTGGGGAATAGATGTCCACTGTTCACGAGCCACCCAGTCTGTGGCATTTTTGTTGTAACCGCTGGAGTTGACTGAGACACATCTGCAGCAACAACTCTGCAGTTCACGATGCGAATCTCCATATGAATGGAGCACAGGTTACCTGCATCGTTCACTATTGAGGAAACAGTAGGATAAAGAATCTTCATGTTGTTTAACTATGAAAAGTGTCCTCGTTGGATGGGAGGGGGTGGATTGGAAATTCCCTACACAATAAAGGCACAGCCATGACCCCAGTCTGGAGCCTGACGCAAGCTCTCAGGGGTGGTCCCCGGATACCTGCCTGCCTTACTTCTCTTGGAATTTGTTCTGTTGTAAGCCTTCTCAGCATTCACGTGACCCTTGCTTCCAGCAAAAATGCCCACGAGTTCTCTTTCTTCCGAGGTTTATTCTACCCCTCTTTGAAGGGCTGGGGAAGTCATCAGATATTTCTGCTTATACAATCTCTCAACGGCTGTCAGTCACAGGAGCCAGAAAAGCAAAAGCACGTGCAGAACGATGTGAAAGAAAATAAACAATTTAGTTACCTCTTCTGCTTGGTTATTTTCAGAAAGTATCGGGAGATAATACCTCTGTGGATAATCAAGAGCCAATTTATAATCATAACGCCTGCTTAAGCAAATTAAAATAAGGGCATAAAGTATGGCAATCAGGAAAAAATTTGCTAGGGAGTTATCACTGATGGATGCTTTTAAAAGAAATGTCGCTATGACAGGAATATTTCTGAATCCTGGTTGGCGTTGCATAAACGTGGTGTTGGCTGGTCAGATAACCTCATCCTCAGAACTAGAGGAAGTGAAGATTTTCCTCTGTCCATTTGGGATCTGGGGCTTTTGGGAATTGAACTGAAAAAAAAAGCTGAACAGAAGAGCATACACACTTTATTGAATGTTAATATTATTCATGTACATGGATGACTTCATTATATGAGATGAAGACCCAAGGAAGGAGACCAGCCTGAGAGCTCATGTACAATTTGAATAAAGAAGTACATGGCAGAGACTGAAAGGATGGAGAAAAAAAGGGTGTGGGCCAAGGGCAATACACAGAAGATAAATGGGGGGACCACTTCAGGAGTAGGGTTATTGTAGTAGGTAAGTTTTCACAGATTGGTAAGAATGCTATGCTCTTCCTGGTGCAGGGAGGGAGCCCTTCTCCTGGGGAAATTTTTTTTTTAAAGACAGTTTTTATTTTATTATTTTTTAAATATTTTATTTATTTAGAAAGGATAGAGAAAGAGAGAGCAAACACCAGTGGGGGGAGGGAGAGAAGAAGAGAGAGATTCTCAAACAGATTCTGTGCTGAATGTGGAGTCCAACGTGGGGCTTGATATCACAATCCTGAGATCAGGACCTGAGCCAAAATCAAGAGCTGGATGTTTAACCGACTGCACACAGAGTCACCCTTCTCCTGGGGAAATTTGGTGACCTCCTCTAAGTAGAAAGAAGGAGGTCAGAGATGCCTTCCTGCATCCGCAAGTGACTTCAGCCTATGGGGTCTGACCCATCTCCAGGTAGATGGTGTCGTGGCTGATTTAGATGGGGAGTGCACCCACCGAGGGCTGCAGAATTGTCCCAAATGCCAGCAGGCAGTACTGCAGTGAGTTATCAAGACAGAAGGACATACATCAGTGGAGGGCTTTTCCCTTACATCAATATTACCACTAATCATCACCTTCTCAGATCAAAACAAAACAAAGAAAACCGGCTGTAACAGAAAGTGACAAACAGCTCCAATAACATGCTTGAGAATAACAATCGAGATGTATATGTCACATCTTAAAAATGGAACCTCTCCTATTCCAGAACTACTTGTAGAACAGCTCTTTATTGTCTCCTGTAGGCTCCATTATTTGTTCCTTCTGGTCCTCAGGCTCCATCATACCTTACTGTGATCACCATGAGTGCATCTGCATGAAATCTCCTGTGCATCTCCTGCCATTTGCTTCGGTAAGATTTGATCAGTCATTTATTCTAAAAATCAAACATAGGAAGTGTTTGCAGCATCTTTACTCCTAATTCAATTCTATTACATTCAGAAATATTTTCCGAGATCCCACTTTGGATGCAGCGTGGTTCTTGAAGCCAGTGTGTAGACAGACGGGAAACCACAGGCATCACTGATGTTTGCTGAGTGAGTGCCCTGTGTCCAGAGACACAGTGGCACTCCCTCCTCAGATGTCTGAGAGTTTCAGGATCAAGTGATTTATACGCATTCGCTCATTGAATGCTTGGAACAGCTTGAACATAGGTCTTAATGGAGAAGGAAGAAACCACCCAGTAAATGCCTAGTCCTGATTTTAGATGAGCAATCACTCTTGTTTGGTTGTGCATCTTTTTATTTTACCCACTGCCCAATTCCCCGCTCTGTATTTTTGGGGCATCAGTGGAATGCAGGGTTCAGCATCAGACCCTGGGTGGGGAAAAGATACACATCGTGTGTTCTCTGCCTTCTCTGGATTGCGACTGCTTGGCAAGGGTGAATATGTGAATGCTTAAAAATATGTTTGTTATCACCCACTGCAGCCTATGCTAAGTCATTAATGAGGAAGCCAGGGGCAAAGACACAATGCTCCAACAGTTCAGAGGAGAGTGACAGCAGCGGCAGAGAGCGGGGACACTTGGGAGAAGGTGGGACATGAGTCGCCCTTGAAAGGAAGGGAGGTTGGTTGTTCAGGGACTCTGAGGTGAGACCACTTGTTAACTACAACTGAACCCTATGGATACACAGAGAATCTTCCAGCTGTCTCATTGTCATGTCCTTCAAGGTCCCCCAAGGTCACCACCTGTCCCACACCAACTGATTTGGGGATTACAGGACAACCTCCTTTATGAGCAAAGAATTTGTTCCAAATTGCTTTTCTCTTATTTTATTTATTTATTTTTTTAATTTTATTTTTATTCTTTGCCCAAGGGGTACAGGTCTGTGAATCATCAGGCTTACATCTTTCACAGCATTCACCAAAGCACAAACCCTCCCCAATGTCCATAACCCATCCACCCTATCCCTACCCTCCCACCCCCCAGTAACCCTCAGTTTGTTTTGTGAGATTAGGAGTCTCTTATGGTTTGTGTCCTTCCCCATCCCATCTTGTTTCATTATTTTTCCCTCCCTACCCCCCACAACCCCCCACCCTGCCCCTCAAGTTCCTCATATCAGAGAGATCATATGATAATTGTCTTTCTCTGATTGACTTATTTCGCTCAGCATAATACCCTCCAGTTCCATCCATGTCGTTGCGAATGGCAAGATTTCGTTTCTTTTGATAGCTGCATAATATTCCATTGTATATATATACCACATCTTCTTTATCCATTCATCTGTTGATGGACATCTAGGTTCTTTCCATAGTTTGGCTATTGTGGACATTGCTGCTATAAACATTCGGGTGCACGTGCCCCTGAGGATCACTACCTTTGTGTCTTTAGGATAAATACCCAGTAGTGCGATTGCTGGGTCGTAGGGTAGCTCCATTTTCAACTTTTTGAGGAATCTCCATACTGTTTTCCAGAGTGGCTGCACCAGTTTGCATTCCCACCAACAGTGTAGGAGGGTTCCCCTTTCTCCGCAACCTCGCCAACATCTGTCATTTCCTGACTTGTTGATTTTAGCCATTCTGACTGGTGTAAGGTGGTATCTCGCTGTGGTTTTAATTTGTATTTCTCTGATGCCGAGTGATGTTGAGCACTTTCTCATGTGTCTGTTGGCCATTTGGATGTCTTCTTTGGAGAAATGTCTGTTCATGTCTTCTGCCCATTTCTTGACTGGGTTATTTGTTTTATGGGTGTTGAGTTTGAGAAGCTCTTTATAGATTTTGGATACTAGCCCTTTATCTGATATGTCATTTGCAAATATCTTCTCCCATTCTGTCAGTTGTCTTTTGGTTTTGTTGACTGTTTCCTTTGCTGTGCAAAAGCTTTTAATCTTGATGAAGTCCCAATAGTTCATTTTTGCCCTTGCTTCCCTTGCCTTTGGTGAGGTTCCTAGGAAGAAGTTGCTGCGGTTGAGGTCGAAGAGGTTGCTGCCTGTGTTCTCCTCGAGGATTTTCGAGGATTCCTTTCTTACATTGAGGTCTTTTATCCATTTTGAGTCTATTTTTGTGTGTGGTATAAGGAAATGATCCAGTTTCATTTTTCTGCATGTGGCTGACCAGTTTTCCCAACACCATTTGTTGAAGAGACTGTCTTTTTCCCACTGGACATTCTTTCCTGCTTTGTCGAAGATTAGTTGACCATAGAGTTGAGGGTCCATTTTTGGGTTCTCTATTCTGTTCCACTGGTCTATGTGTCTGTTTTTGTGCCAGTACCATACTGTCTTGATGATGACAGCTTTGTAATAGAGCTTGAAATCTGGAATTGTGATGCCGCCAACTTTGCTTTTTTTTTT